>JAVQJX010057396.1:0-10204 GCA_036025115.1 Ambassis agassizii
TCTGGGATGCAGAACAAAATTGTGAAACAAAGAAACAAACATCATAAACGGTATGAAAGACGATGCATTGTTGTAGATTTAATCGCCCGATGGTAGATAAAGTAGTTAAATGAGGTTCACCTCAAGCAGCTACATTAAATGATGCTTACACATTAATGCCTCAGTAGCAGAAACGGAATGATAAAACACTCAAAGCCAAACCATGTTTATACCAAGTCTGGATGATTCCATTTTTCAGTGTATTGTATGTTTGTGTGTGCAGCTCACACACCAATGAGTAAAAGCATTTCCCATCTCAGTGTGGTGGACAGCGAGGCGAGCCATTGATAAATTGATCAGAGTGAAATTGTGAAATAGTGAGACATGCTCTAAATCCCTCCCCCATCCCCACACATCCCATGTGCGCACACATACCCCAGCTTTGGCATCAATTATTGTGGACTGCGTGGTTGACAGAGTGTAAACCAGGTGCCAGCCCTCAATCCAATTAAAGAGATTTAATTGGAGAAAATAAATGGAGTGTGTCCACAAAGTGCTGGCTTACCCACATTTAGTGTGTTTTTCCCTTACCTTTTTGAAAAGTAAGGTTTTGTTTATGAAAGACCCATTGAATCTAATAAAGCCTCAAGGCTGTTGCTTTTCCCAGACTGCTTTGCTCCACAGGTCAGTAATGCAAACAATCCAATTTCTCCAGTCTGAGAGCTGTACTGGCATGTAGAAATGGGATTATTATCTAAAATGGGCCCAGCAGGTGTTTCTGTGATACAGTGTAATTTTAGGAGGGTGATAGTGCTTCGTGTGGCTCAGGCTTAAATTCCCAGAGATGCTTTTAAAAGAATGTCTAACAAATAAGTTGGCAGATCTGCCACTCGGGCCTGTTAGCATTACTTCTGCAGAACAGGATTCTGTTTCCTGCAGTTATGTGCATGGGTTGCCAGCCATCAAAATTTGAGCAGTTCGTGGAGCTAAAGAGAGGCATCTGAAGCGGTCAGGTAGCGCTCACGGTGGTCCCGACTTTTCTACACCTAGCTCTTTTCTATCCAAATTTGTCCCCGGGGATGAGAGAGTGTGGCTCGTTCCAGTCGCCATCCACCCCTTCTCAACTCCTCACAAGGGACAGACATGCATAATGCAGGATTGTTATCTGTCTGCTGCTAACCCCCCTCATTCCCCATACACACACACAGATCTGCAATGAAACAGTCTGACTGCACATCAATGATTCACCAGACAGCACACCCTCCTCCCCTCAACCCCCTTCTCTCCGTTGAGGGAATCATATGGAGCCGACAGGGACTCCACAAGCATGCAACTTCCTATAATTGGAATGAAAAAGGGCGAGTGGGGGAAATGCTGTATCAGGGATCTGGCGAGTGCGGCAGAAGTGTTCAAACAGCCATTCAGCAGTGTCAACCGGCAGATGGGCGTCTGGGTGCATACGTTGGCCCTCTCGTTAGCCACCAGGATTGGGGAGACAGAGAGGCGACACAGCACCAAGGATTTCAAGAAGGAGAAGCACTTCAGAGTTTGGATTGATGAAGAAGACAGACTTTAAGCCTCTAAAATGCAACAGCACTGGGACTACAGGCGGATGCCTGAGCCTCCTTCCCAGCTTCCTGATGTGAGCATTGCTGCTTCCCCAGGTTGCCCCGGCCTCTTTATCCCTCTCTTTCTCTTCCTCTCACCACACTCACCTTTTTCTTTCTTAAACATCACAGGAGCAAATCAGCAGACACGTGAATGTACAAGTTTTCTCAAGCTTTCAAGAATTACCACCATTTCATCATGGATAATCACAGTTAATAACCCTTCTCATTAAGGAGACGAGAATCACGGGTCATTAATATTGTTAATATCTTCTCCTTTCCTTCTCTTCTATCTCTCTTATTCCCCCTCTCTGCATGCCAGAGGGAGTGGAAACAAAAGGATGACTAAAAAAGAGCTTAGCGCGACAGTGATTAACTGATCGGGGTAGATGGACTGTGATGAATCAAAGTTATCTCTCAAATCTTAATAACTGGAATTAGCCCCTGATTAGATGAGCTTTGGCTACAGCAGGGAGTACTCTGCATTTTCACTTCAAAGAATCCCGCCCATGTAAACCTGTCCCTCCTTCCAGTGCAGAGCAAAGACAAAAGAAGAGATTCAACAAGGCAAATAGACCAATGTAAACCATGACAATCCATGTAAATACAAGGGAGCCATAAAGAGAATACAGAGATAACGCGAGCGACAGTATTACACCTGCTCTCTTTGCACAAATTTGCTCATCCACATGCATTTTTTCCCTTCATTTATCTCTCCTGTTCAGTTTTCTAACATGCATGGGTTACAGTGGGAGGTGTCAGCGTCTTTGTGACAGGGTCGTAATGAGAGTGGCACTCTCCTTCATTTGCATATGTTTGCCATTGTCACAGCGGTCAAGGAATGTCATGTCGAGATTCCTGCATGCTTAAGTAATGGCATTTTGTCCCCACGAGGAACTCTGGCCCCAGTATCATAACCCCCGCATTCTGTAAAAAAAAAAAAAGAAAAAAAAAAGGAGACTGAATTAACATGACAATCAGCTGATTCTAAAACAAATGTTGGCATTTTTATCCCCAGTAGAAATTCCAAAGACTCATTTGAAGTCTTAGAGCAGTGCACACGGCACATGACAACACTGTGGAATTGATTTATATGACCAGAATAACACTGTTCATCATATCAACTTTCAGTCGATACAGGTCTTTATCATAGTGATCAATAGCAATTCCAAAGAAGTCATTTAAGTTTGGAAGGATTTTTTAATAGAATAGTACCACTTTGCTGTGGCAACTTTACAAGAACAAAAATCAGACAGGAGATAAAAAAAGTTCTTGGTGTGTTTTTGATGAGGTCAAAGGAGCACGCTGTCTGTTCTCTTTCATAAATGGGTCTGTGCATCTCACAAGTTAATCCAAATTTTGACACCCAGTGTGGAGTAATTAGTCCCAGATGTAAATATCTGTTATGCAAAAGAGGCAACAGCATTGAAACAGACAATTATCTCCTCTTATGGTGTTCATGAAATGCTCAGAGTCTAACCATGTGTAACTGATGACTTTTTCACAGAGCCTCTAGGCTTATTTGGTTGTTTTTTGTTTATGTATTTATTAATGTGCATTTTTTACCATGCAGTGCCCGAGCCCAGACAGCGCAGAGACAGACAGGTTCATTACATGTCACCGGAGTTCAAAGTGATCCTCTGTCTACTCTGTTTATTAAGTGCCGCTCCAGCGTCTCAGAGGTATAGTAACACTCGCACCGCTAAGAGCCGTCCCATCTTGGTGCAAGGCTCCATGTGCGGTGTCTCCGCTGCAATGTAATGAAGAAATCAGCAAGGGATTGAGGAAAATGAACTCTTCTTCTAATACCTCCATCCGAGGCCGTGAAGCAAATAAGTGCTCCCAATAACGAGGAAAAATCACGTTAGAGGGGATGAAACGTATGTGACATGTGAAAACGATTAAGCCTCTCGGAAAAGAGAGGCATGAACATGCACAAAATCTAAATTGACGTGGACGCAGAGAGAAGACGCCGAGTGTTTATTTTCATGAATTGATTTTTCCGCAAATGAGATGGAAAAATGGAAAGACGGGAGTTTGCATGGGAGGAAATGTGAGACAAAACAATAACCCACTCCCTAGCCTATTTGAAATCATAAACCTTCTGTAGTGGTGAGGAAGACCAGGATTTGGTTGCGGTGGGATTGTGTTGTGAATCTGCATTAAATTGGGCTGCTTCTCCGCATCTCCCTGCTCTCCCTCTCTTTTCCTCCCTCCCTCTCACTTGCTCAATGTAATTGGTTGACTTGAGGGAGGGGAATAGCCAATGCACCAAATATGTGCCTCATCATGAGAAACTCTGCTGAAGGTGTTTTGTTTTTGTTGTTGTTTACCTCTTCTTAGTTTCTCACCTTGTATTCGCTGTGTGGCATGTGGTTGTAATTAACACACGCTGCAGCCTCTAGTGAGTGTTAACGGAGAGACTTAGAGTAAGATCATGTGGCTCGCCTAATTAAAATGGACCCAGCTAGACAGACTTTATTTATGCGCCTTCAAGACAAAATGAATGCCAGTTGCCTGTGGAAATCATCTCAGGCCGTCTTCCTGCATGCCTGCCTGACTGTCTGTGTGCGGGGCTACAATTAACCAAGCATCAGCACCAGAGCTGAGGACAACAAGACGCTTTCATGCAGCTGGCTGAAAACCACTCAGTGTTTCGTTTGTGTTGCATCAACTGATTGCCGCGCGTTGGCCTCCGCGGAGCTGCATTACACTCCTCACATTAAACTCTGCTTGGATTTGCGCTGTGATGGCCCTGTGGGATTTGTCACAAGTTTGCCACTGTCATTGTCAGCAGGTCATTAAAACCAAATGAGCATTGTTCTAGATAGGAACGCTTTGAATGAACTATTTTTAGGCACAGGTTCATTTTAAAGAATGTTATGTCATGTGTGATCTGACAAAGCAAGTTGTTTGTGTACATTTTCCATGAAGGAATGAGACTGCAGCACTGTATGTTAAGTATTCATGCTGTTTTGGATTATGCACAAACACTGCCAAGCTCTTCATAAATCTATCTGAATTGCTTAATATATGGAGTCAGGAGCAACATTTCTTGCTTCTTTAGACTTTTAGTGTTACACAGTAGGAACCATGTAAGGTAGAAAGGCCTGAAAAATGATCCAAGCTATGTCTGACTGAGCTAAGGCCATAAAGCTGCCCACTCCATCACAGCTCCTATCGCTGAGATTGATCAGCCCACTCCCATTTGAGTGATTTCCCTCCGGATTCAAAGCAACATAATTAGTTGCCTGCCGTATTTTGCCTTTGCATTGCTCTTTGACCCTCCGTCGCACATATGAGTCAGAGCAGCACTCTGCCATTATGAGTTCCTCCTAACAGATCCTGTATTTGCACAGCCCATCTCCTCCTGGCCTCTCAGCACCGTCCCTCCCATCACTACTAAACAGGATCACAGACTGCTGGCAAACAGCCAAGCCACTGTACCTGCTGAGATGGAATGTAGCCTTGACCATCTACACTGGGGTTAACAGTGAAAGTCTCCATCTCTATCTGAGTACTGCGCTGGGGATTTGTCTCAGACTGGCAGCCTCAGCAGTGGGCATTGCCACAAGGCCTTCCTGACCTCTTTGGCTCCTGATGCTGACTGTAAAAACAAAAACTCCACTCCAGAAGTGATCTCCTTAAGTAAGGGTTTCCAATCCAATTTTACACAAGGAGAGTGCTTAAGATTAGAGATAGTGTTTTTTATTGTGCTTTTCAGTAATAGGAGTGGAAGGGGTGAAAGGAGAGATAGAGGGAAGGAGGGACAGAGGAATGGAAAGTATGTGAGATCGATAAAGGCTGCTCTCTCTGGTTGCCTTTATTCTTCGTTGTCGTCGTGCCCGTGGAGATGAGGTTTAGGCAGCTCATGGCTGCAGGCCATGTAAGGGGGCATTAACGGGTCGCACAGGGACCTGCTCTTTTCTCATAAACAGGTCTGCAGGTAGAGAAACACTCACCAAGATAGAACAACGACTCATAGTGCTCGTTCGCAGCCATAATGAATGAGACATACTGTGTACCTGACTGCTTTTTCATTAGGCTGCGTGGATGTTTGCCAGGGCTGAGTCGCCCCAGCGAAAAGGGCGTGTGGTGCACTGGGACAAGCACAACTCCTCTCATTTGCATGGTCCTTTTTTCTTCTCCCAGTTCATTTCCAGTTGAATAACTCGTTTGTCACATACATCAGAGGAAGGCGAAGATCATACGAGAGCCAGTGTTACTTTGTGTTTCACTAATGAGGCCTGTACTCTCCGCCTCCTTGCTTTTTGCCTTGCTGCCCTTTGAAACAGCAGCGACATGGTGCTACAACACTTTAGTAGTTTTCTTTCTCTCCGATGCTGAGCTCCGGGGCTGTTATCCTGTTTGTGTGTCACTTGGCTCCATCTCAGTCCTTTTGCACTTGTTTGAGGCTCAAATAGCAACAGACCTGACACAGATACACTGGCCTGCATGCTCTGCGAGTGCAGTGATTCAGATTCTGACCCGAGCACAGAGGGACACTCCGAGGCACATGATGGTTTAACAAGTTTAGTGGAACATGTCATGACTAATGCAGAACTGAAGCGTGAGAAAGAAAGTGAGGAGTAAACTGCATCATTCTCTTAAACTTAGGAACTGTCAGATAAATAGCTTAAGATATGGCAAATAAGAAACTAAACCCAGAAGCTCCCCTCCAACATGCTCAGCAGAAGCAAAAGCACTCAATATGTCATGTTCTCTCGGAGATAAACAAGCAGCCACCACAACTACACATTGTATTTGGTACATGCATTTTTTCCTCTCAAGTCTTACAATTTGATCATATTTGTGACTTTTATAACACAAAGAAATCTTTTCATCCAGCTCTGTGTAGACATAGCTTTGCAGTTTTTTATAAGTCCGTGCACCTCAAAATCCCCTGCACTCTGTCATTTTGTTTTCCAACTAAGTTACGTGATGTTTTAAGCCAAACTTAATTTACTGTCTGCATGGCTGGACGTTGCTTCATGTACCACACTGCTATACTGGCACCTAATTGTTATTAATGGAAGACAAGAACAACAATATTTTTTATCCTCAATTTTCTTTTCAACACGTATGCTGCCATTTTTCTTGCTTTTTCAATCAACTGAAGCTTCTTTGTAGACCAAAAAAACAAACCCCAGACAAAGTTGTCTACTATAAGTGTACTTGCTGATTTTTCTGTAGAAGGGTAGTGCTGAAGGAAAAAACAACTTTTCACATGAAGAACCTGTTGGTGAGACCGAATCATTTTTTACATCCGTTTTTACAATAATTTTGTCAGTAATCTAAGTGGTGCATTGCGGGTTAACACTGCAGAGTATCGAGGCAAAGCCTTCAGCATCAAGACACCTAGTGTGCCAGTGCAGGGATCTCACTGAAAAACTCATGAGAGGTCTCTGAGTCACGCTAAGGTGCCACAATATCCTGCATTAAATCAGAATAAGCCCAACAGCTTTACAACATTTCCCAAAACAGAGGTATAGTGTTTGTCCTAAAGTCTGAATACATTTCATCTTTGAATGAAAATGTTATGTCGGCATAAAAAGACACTCAGTGGTCTTGACAGTGACTAAAAAAAAGACAGTACTAAAGCTGTGATCACTTTAATGACACAGAAAGCATTTGATGTACTAATAGCACCCTTTTTCAGGGTTGCTGAGCTCTCTCTCTCTCTGCTGGACTGTTGGGTGCTGA
Organism: Ambassis agassizii; assembly: GCA_036025115.1. NCBI lineage: Eukaryota > Metazoa > Chordata > Actinopteri > Ambassidae > Ambassis > Ambassis agassizii. The sequence continues at coordinate 7,290 of JAVQJX010057396.1, forward strand.
TGTGTTGATGGGCTCGCACAGGCTGGTTAAAAAGAGGACACAGGATCTGGTAGTACTTTCAGCTGTCACACCAGGAGGTGCATCTTTTTTTAGGTAACCAACCCCATTCTCCTTTAAAATGGGCGCTTAGAAGTTGAAAATTGCCAACATCAAGAGCTTCCTTGAATTAGGATGCCCCGCAATGCAAGAGTGTTATATAATGCCATGACTGGAGGGAGAGGAAAAGTAGAGCACAGGGGTAGAGATTAAAAAACTTTCTGCATAAAAAGAGAGGGAGGAAGAGATGAGCATAAAAGGGAAAGGGAGGGAGGGGAGGGGGTGGATTGAGGGAGAGACAGAGGAGTTAGAAATATAATATAATGAAAGAGAGAAGGGGGGATTAGGTCAGGCAGGAGTAAGTGGTCCAGTCGTCCTGTAGGAGCAGCCATGAGGCCTGGCAGGCTGCAGGAAGCTGGTCAATCCCCCTCCCCTCTCAAGGCTTCTTCCTTTTTTCATTTAGATAATGGAGCATTTCCTTAATTGGCAGTGCGCAGTTTAGGCCGTGGTTTGTTTGCCAACACGTCAGAGTAGAATTATTTCCGTTACATTTACAGCATAGTGTTGCTCAGCTCTCTCATTAAAACCACTGCCTCCTCCTGCCCAGATAGAGCTTTCTTTGGATATCTGCAGACGGAGGCCAAACACCACAGCAGCAGACAGAAAGAGGAATAAAACACATTTATCTACTATCTTCCCATCCCCAGCCAGCGTGTAAAGGCAGAGACAGAAACTTCTCTATCTGTTTACTGTTATTGTTTTTCTCCAATCATAACCCTCACTTCTGGTTCCTATTGTGTGCTTTTTTCCTCCTTCCCTCTTATCGAAAGAGTTATGCGTCGAGCTTGCATGATCTGTATCTTTAAATTTGATTGAGGGTATTTGCAGGGGGTGTTATTGGATTTCTGTGTTATTGTCTCACCTTTTCCCTCTGTGTTTTTAATGTTGGGATGGATATCCGCTCCAGCAGCACTGATCTTGGTGTTCTGCTCATTAGTCTGGATTCGCAGAGCCTGGTGCTTCGCAACAATAAGACAAGTACTTCTGTAGTCCGGCCATTACCGAGTTTAACAATGTGCACCAGCCAGAAAAGTCCATTATTTCTGCAGCTCATCATCTCAAGCATCCACATGAGAAAAAGGCTCTGTGTCAAGTGCTTCATTGCAAAGGGCCATCTCCTGTATCACTTAAGTCAGAAGCTAAAAACATATGTGTTATACATACCACATACTGTGCAAGCAGCATATGGAAGAATCAGAGATATATACGACGACATGTTTTTGTTTCCACTACAATTGTTGTCTTAAGGATAAAAAGTTGACATAATCAGAATTCCTATTTGTTCTGACAAAAAAAATAATTTTTGAAGCCCCTGTGCCTGGCTCTGAATTAAAACTGGGTGGATTTTAGAAAAACCCAGGGAAAAAAATGACAGAAAAGTAAAAACTGCTCCTCAAATTCAGGTACAGTTTTACAAATAACGAATAACGGAGGGAAACAAAGGCAGGTCTGGCAAATGATAGGAGAGCTCATAAAGTGAGGCGCAGGTTGCTGTTAAAAATATGAAAGTGCAGCTTGGAGAGGGAGCATCTGCTAGTTTAACAGACCTGTCGTTGAAATCAAAGACCCTAATCAAAATTTTATCAATTAATTGATCTTTCCTCTTGTGCTTTGCCACAAGTGCTGTTGAGATTCCCCCTGACTCTTGCCCCTCCAACAGCAAGCCATGCTCTACAACATAAACTGTGTTCATTAGCGAAGATCAAGGATTTCTCTAATCCGAGCTGAGATGTGATATGATGGCTGTTTCCCCCTGACTTAGTTGGTTTGCAGGACAACTCTCCTTGGTTGCCTTCCAGATCACACCAGGGAGCTTGCATTTCTTTCATGCTGTTAGTACAAGTCAAACAATGTACTTTAACTTTAATTTCAGCTGCACTTCTAACACTTGCCTACTGTTGTGTTTTTCCTCACAGGGTAACCAAGAGGCCACTAACCCCCCAGAAGCAATGGCCCAGCCGTATACCCCAGCCCAGTACCCACCTCCCCCACAGAATGGAATCCCAGCAGAGTTTGCGGCACCACACCCGCTTTCGACACAGGACTACACCGGGCAGAGCCGGGTTCCCGAGCATGCCATGACCCTCTACACGCCCACACAGACGCACAGCGAGCCGGCCGTCAATGACAACAGCACGCCTGCCATCACCGCCACCACGACCGCACCGGTCAGTGTCCTTCATCATCTGCAAACACTGTTCTCAGCACGCTGTCAGCAAGTAAAATATATTCATACTATCATTTTTTTTTCAACTGTAACAGAAGCTAAGTTGTATCCTTCCTTCCCTCCTGTTTCCTCCTCCCTGTGCCTGGCTCCTAACACTCATTCTGCCTAAAGGCGGGTGGGCATACACTGTGCAGTTTTGATAATGTTTTTGTTTAATACCAATTCACACGGTACGAGTAAAATGCACGTGATATCAAGTCAAAGCTCACGGTTTACGCGCTCACACTATGAGGTGCGATGATCGATCTAGAATTTAGAATTTCTTGTTGTTTATTTTATAGTGTGTCATTTCCCACTCAGGCCCACACTCCAGCTTAGTATGTGGCAGTAATGCACCTTAACGTTAACTACCAACTGCCATTAAATCAGAAGAAGGCTGTCAACACAGAATGCACTCTCCTGTCTGTTGTGCTTTGAAGCAATATGACTCAAGTACATTAAAACAATGTCTAATTTAATACTAAATATATAACATTCATTATAACTTAAATTATACTTTCAAAAATATATGAATGTATTATTTTGTCTGTAGACAGCTTATGCCAAGAGATTTGTGAAAATAAGTTTGGGCATAATTTAACATGCAAATATC
>JAVQJX010057506.1:0-11728 GCA_036025115.1 Ambassis agassizii
ATTAATGAAATATTATCAATGATGGGTTAGGCATAATTTCACTTTTAATTATTTTTGTATATTCAAAGGTTATTCATTATTATGTCTACATTATTCTTAATTTATTTTAGGTTAGTTCCATTTGTGTTTTTTATCATTTTATTTTTGTGTGCTGCAGTAATATTAATGTTTTGTCTGTTCTCCTTCAGGAACATCAATGACAAAAAACACAGAGCCCAACAATGTCAGTAAAAATATGATTTCATTCACGTTATATACAAAATACAATTTATGTACTAAAATGTACACACTCAATTCATTACGCCTGGCCAGTGTTTACATTCAGTAAAAACAAAATTCACACTGATCATCATCCACTTTGGAGAAAGAAAGGAGAGAAAGTACTCGCTCACAGAAATGTAAACATACACAGTGATCCATATTTACAGAGGAACAAAGGAGAAGGAAACACACACACATACACACACTGCTGTGAACACCGAGGTTTTTAGCGACCGCCGGTCTTGTCAGTGTTAATCAGTGTGAGCTAACACAAACCAGTGACTCAAAGACCACAATAGCTTATTTGACATGAAGTAAATGTGCGACAAAGGGAGGCATGTTTGTTGCATACCGTGTACAGTCAAGCGCTAAAGTACCAGTGGTGACAAAAATAAGCTGTTACTGAATGTGATTTTGGTTTGCTGTCTTTGGGTTGTAGTGAAAGAGGAAACCACTTCTTTCAGTGAGCAAGTACTCCATTTAACTTCTACAGAAGCAACACAAGATTATTTCAGACACTATACGATGGTCAGAACTGAAATAGAGAAAGCTATTCATTGTGAATACTGTTAAGCTGATACAAATAATAGTAACATCTCCCTTAGAAAAATACACGGAAATCCTTCTTTGAAAATAGCAATCATTTTCTATCTTTTTAATTATTAGACTTTCTTTTTAAGACTTCTACAGTTTAGCGTGAGAAAATACCTTTCTGTTACAATAAAAACATTGAAATAATAAGCATAGAAATAAATTATTAGAAATACAGGTGTGATTCAGGTTATTTGTGCGTGTCGAGTGGGGGAACGTTCCTGAAGTTCTCAGCTGAAGCAGGAGACTCTGCGTCTCTGTCGTCGGGGCTGAACCCCCGCCGTGCGCCACAGACGGGTGAGCTGTTTCCAGAGCAGCACGGCTCACAGAGAGAAGGAAAATTTTTTTTTTTTTTTTTTTGTCTGAGATGTGTTTGTATCACTGGAGATGAAGCACCAGTCCACCTTCAGTCCTTTGTTGTGTGTCTCATATGAACTTAGCGGAGTCTCTTTTGCTGATGAGCACTTCCAGCAGGCGCAGTTTGGCTTTAACGTGCTTGTATTCGTTGTACTCCACAGCCAGCGGGGAGCGGTCCTCCTTCTGCACATTCCTGCGGGAGCGGGACGGCAGACGTTAAAGAAACAGAACAACAGTGTGAGCTTAGTGTGACTGCCTCTCCTCTCCTGCTTACCTCCCGTTCTGTCTGAAGAACTGGTCCTCGAACTCTTTCAGGTTCTTGCGGATTCTCTTCTTCTCTTCTCTCGTCTCCTGCAGCTGCACCACAAGTTCCTGCCTGTGACAGACGAAGCACGTTTTAGAGATCCCATCTTTTTTGTTTCACTAATATATCGTCGCACAAAGCACTGACTGCACGGATGCTCGCCTCTGACATGCAGTGCAGTATCTCCTAACTTTCCCTTACAACAGACCTATTGTTTTTTTCAGGACTTACGTGGTGGCTGAGTGCAGGTTGGAGAGCCCCATGTCTGTCGTGTTTTTGGACGGTGAAAGTTCATCCACGGGTGAGATGAAACCGTCCACTTCTTCATCCGCGTGGTCCAGGAAACCCAGCACACTGAGGTCAGGCCTGACGGTCACTGTGAACTGTGTCTTTGAGTCTCCATCGTCCTCTGAGCCGTCCTCCTCCTCCTGTAAAGACAGAGAGAGAGAGAGACAGCAGAGGTGAGAGAGAGACAAAAAAAATGGGGGTGGGGGGAGCAGCATCATGCTGTGAACTGAAGGCCGGTCCAGTCGGCCTCCGCTCTGGAACACTGCAGTGCAGGAGGATCGTGCAGGTGTTAGTGATCAATCAGATGCATTCATGTTCCTTGATTCACGTTCTACACCCATTAGTATATAAAGGTGGAGTTAATGGAGGCAGGCTTAATGCAACGCATGAGTCCTGATCACCTCAAACACACACGAGAGGTGCTTTCAACACACCTGTGGTCAGATCTCAGAAGGTTTACAGTTAAAACAAAGTGCATTGGGCTTTAGAAGCTGTGTTTCACATTTTCATCACAAATCACAAGGATTCCAACATCAGACGCTACTGATCCAACACTTCTACAGATGCTTTCTACAGATGCTGGCGGCAGGAAACAGGCAGCTGCCAAATCACCAGTCAGTGATCATTAGAGGGTACAGAGTAGTAAATAATGGGGTAGCAGGCCTGGCAGGAGGAAGAGGAGAAGGAAGAGGAGGGGAGGGAGGAGGAGGAGGAAGAGGGGAGCTGTTTCTCAGGTTACTGAAGCAGCAGCAGCTCTTCACCTTGATATCATCGAAGAAAAGTGCGGTTTCACCCTCGATAATGGGCTGAAGGAGGGGACCTCTGCGCTTGCTGGAGGGAGAGCCCTGTGGTGACGGTTAAGAAGGAGGAGTTAACCACCCTGAGACGTGTTCACAGCAAGGCCACAGAAAGAACGGCACGCCAAAATCATTCCAAAACCTGGAATGGCAATGATATTTTTGCCTCTGTATATTTGAGCTTGTTCTTCCAAGTATAATTACAATTCTACAGCCTCCATACTATTGTATAAACTAATCTATGACAGGGCACCCAATTTGCATGATGAGGATTAGAGGTAGTGTCTTACATAATGTGTGTGTCCATAAGGCAGATCACGTCTTACATAATGAAGATGGTTCTGTGTACAGAGCAAACTAATCCTCACATTTTGATAAAACTGTTTCCTGTGACCTCAGCCTGTCTCTTTTAATGGGGGGGGGGGGTCCACAGATCGGACAGATGCTGCACTTAGAGCCCTGAAAGGTGGATCACACGTTTGTGGCAGAGGCTGCCACCCGTTCCCACAGCAGGCACTAAAGCCAGTGTGAGCCAGGATTAAGTGTCTGCAGACAGTTTGACTGTGGCGTGATCTGCCTTGCTTGCTTGTAAACCGGGCAGCTGAGAGGAGGTTGAGATGTGACACTTACTATGACGGGGATGGTGGAGGCTCTGCACAGGATCTGCTTCACCAGCCGGTATCTGTCGTACAGCGACTTCATGATCTGCCTCTCGTTCTTGGTCACCTGAGGATATCAAAGGGATCCTGTTAGCACAGCCGTCGCTAGTTTCTGTCGTTCTCTGTGGCCTTTAGCTACAGCGCTAACATAAAGCAAAATGACAGCTAACCCACTTTGCCCACTTTACGACTCGGCGGGCCGCTCCTTAGAGGTCATTAAACACGAGTCACATGATGTGAAGAGGGACGAGGGGACAGAAAGGACTTCCTGATATGTGAACATCAATCAATGTCAAGTTGCCCTTTAATTGTTACAAATGTTTCTCCAGAAATACACTCATAAGGCAACTCTGAAGACTAACAAGACACACACATTCACTGCAGACATTATTCACATTTAGGTCACAACCAAGTGGTAAACAAGATTTTCACTGTTTTCACTTCCAACATGGCTGGAAAGAGATCTGATATATGAGTTGTGTGAATCTGCAAGTCTGTGTTTGTTTACTTGAATTGTGGAGGCGGTGGAGGACTTACTGGTCGGCCGTGAATGCTTTCATAATAGAGAAGAGCTTTCTGCAGGGCCACTTTCTCTGCTCCGATCTGCTCTCGAGTCATATCCTGTCAGGAGGGGGACAGGAAGTGAGTTGACACATTTTAGAAGTGACCTGAGGTTGTTCACTGTTGCAACACGAGTAATTCCTTTGTGTTTGAACGCACACAGTTTTTTTTTGTAGTTTTTACCTTGATGTCCTCGGGGCGGTTTACCTCCTCCCTCTTCTCCTGCAGCTTCTTCAAAATGGTCTCCAAGGTGCTTTCCACGGGCGGCTTCGGCACCTTCTCCTGCTGAGGTTTCTTTTCCAGCTGAGAGCCGAAGCTTTTGGGGAGAGTGTTGCTACGCTGACGGGTCTGTGGAGGCAGGTCTTCCTCAGACTTCATCAGTTTATGTTCTGGTGGAACAGACGGGAAAGAGAAAATACATGAGTCTGACTCATTTTACTTGAGAATTGTCTTTTCATTTTTGTGTGTTTTACCTTTTAGCTCTTTGCGTAGGTTGGCCAGCTCATTTACCCATCTCAGCACTTCTGGGTTTGTAACTTTATCACTGTGGGAGGGCTGCAGGAAAAAACAGCAATAAAACATGAAGGCGGTTTGTTTTTACAACATAAAACGGCTGCATCTTGCTATTACTGTTCACATGAGCTGCTCGTTTTATAAGGCAGAAAAACACACTAATCCGTTTAAAAGACAGTCAATAACCTTGTTTGTGGTTTGGCAAAATGAGTGTGTATGACATGCACGACGTGAGTTTGTATTTACCCTGTATTTTCGCTCCTCTTCAAACTTTTCCTCAAACCTGTGGATCTTTTTCTTCAGGACATGGATCCTCTTTGTGAGCTGGGCCGATGTCAGCTCCTCTCTGTCATCGTCACAGGAGCCCAGAGATGAACTACGCCTACGACTAGAAGGACAAATGAAGTTGTCACCACTGCCACCCTTTTCTGCCTACCTAATACGATCCCACAAACATCTGCTTACCTGACAAATGAGTGTGCGTTTGGTGGGGATGGAGGCACTTCCGTGTCATCCAGGTACTGCTGGCACTGTCCGTAGGCGTAGAAGCGAGGGGACACCATGGGGTCGCTGTCCTCCTCCAGCAGCTGGCGGATCAGGCGTCCTCCTGCGTGAGGGGACAGCCGAGCTTCTTCGCGGTCCATGCTCTCCCTCTGCAGCGAATACGCTGGAACCGGTTCTGAGTGACACAACAACAACAGAGATATTACAATGAGACACTGATTGTTCAAGACATAAGAGGCAATGCAAACAAAGAAGGATTAGTCAGTTAGTGTGGCGATGCTGTACGTGCTGGCCAGCACACAGCACGTACACACTCTATAGAGTTCTGCAGCCACAAAAGAACTCACATCCTTTTATTTACTGACTCATTCAAGATGTTTCCATTCCTGAGTGGTTCTCTCGATACATTTACATAGTTTGAAATTTTGAAATGTATTCATTACAGTAACTTAAATCATCTTCAGTGACTTCTTTCCAGACAAAAGAAAAGGAGCAAAATCCTATCATCCTATCAGTGTTTGGCCTTTGATCAATTGTTTGGACTAATCAGTGTAGCTCAGTTTGTTAACTCCATTAATCTCCAGTTGTGGCATGTTTGTTTTCCAAAGGCAAAGAGCAAGTAATATACAAGATCATGTGGGAAATGCAAACAGATTGTTGTTCCAAGACTTTTCTGTTCTGTCGATGAGAATAAAAAAGATACTAGAACTATTGGGAAAAGGACTTCCTTTGGGCCTCCGCAGTCACAGATGTTGTTCTGAAACTCTCTCTCTCTCTCTCTCTTCATCCCCTCAGTTACAGTCTCCACTCTGGCAATAATTATGTCTGGTGAAAATAGCTATGCAGATACCCCTGACAATCCTCAGGCTATTAATAAAGCCTGTCTCTCTGTGGGATAATGCCAGGCCATGACCCCTCTGTGGAGAGGTACTCTGATGAGTTTGTGTTTTAGTTTCCACTCTGCATGGCAGCCGATAAGTGCTGGTGTTCAAGCATGCGTGCATGACAGACAGACTGCATGGGTTGTTAGAATAAAGGGGCAAATCTCTGTAGGAACTGTGTCAGAATATCAAACTCTGCACGAGTTATAATGTAGACTTCATGGAAACTGGTAACATCAGGTGTCATGAGGAGGCTGGAAATATACTGAGGAGAATAGATGGAGGGAGAGAAAACAAGCTCTGAAGGAAACCAACCGTCAGTGTAAACATCCAAGGTGTCAGTGTGCAACCGTGGTGTGCAAGGCGCGGTCTAAAAGTGCACATGCGTATTTTTCTTAGCCTGGGGTGAGATGCCGCGTACGAGAAGCATTTTAGCTCAAATTCCACCTTTTGGAGTCCCGGGGGTCCTCCTTTACTTCTATGTACGTGCAGTTCATCAAGTGGAACCTCTCTGGCGTGTTAGAGCTCGCTCACAGCAGCAGGTTAACCTCTCAATCACATCCAGTGTCTTCCTTTGAGGCTTATTGTCTAGCTTAGGGTCGTGGAGCTGGCCAGTAAGGCTCCATGGCATTTGAAATTAATCCTGTAAATCAACTGCCTGCTGATGGTTCAGGATTAACTTGACTAATGAAACAGAAAACACGCAAGTGTGCCATTTCACTAAAGGTTGGTTCTGTGTGTGTGTGTGTGTGTGTGTGAGGGTCTGCCACAATGTTCCAGATCATTCAAGCATGTTGCCATGCAGTGGAAAAGGTCATTCAGACAGCCTTTCTTTATTCCTCACTGATGTTATTCACAGAAAAGAAGTCAGCACTGACAGTGATGTAGACTTACCATCACAACTTGAATGGAAAATGCTTTTGAAATCAAGGAAAGGGGTGTTAAAAAATGGGGAATCTGGAAGAACAGAGGAAGGGGGAGAAAAGAAGGAAAGGTCAAGATGAAGGAATGAAAACATAGAACACAGAAAGCACATTTTGTTGTTGTAAGCAGTGAAAATAAAAAAAAAATCACATCTCTAAACTTTAATTAACTTGTGAGAAATGAGACTCATAAGTATGTCTCTTCTATTTGAAATGTCTGCTGCTATCTTTCCACCATCGCTGGCAGACAGGCAAGGACGGAGCAGCGCCAAATATCAGGTCACCACGGCAGGCGTTGGCACAAACTGTACTGGGACAAAGGTCTCACACGGTCCTGCCTAATGCCCTCATCCACCCACATGCCCACTGGTATAGTATTACTCCCTCTGTACTGTATACTTATAACCCTTATACTGTTCTATAAAGTGATTATTCAGCTCAGCTCGTCCATGCCACGGCATAAATCCCTCTTTGGCTCTCCTTGCTAAGGAATACGTGTGCCAGCTACACAGAAGGAAACTTTACACAATGCACGTACTGTAGACAGTTGCAATTCGTGCTATGGCAAGCCTTGCTTGATCTCACACTCCTGTGTGTTTGAGTGGCCTGTCACAGCCAATCATGCAGACTCCCTGCTGCCATGAGCTCAGTTATATATTCAGGACAGAATGTACTAGAAGGAGGTTGAGGAAGCAGCACAGAGTTTGGAAAAATAAGAGGGTGAAGCTAAAAACCAGAAGAGTTCTCCTCCTCAACACAAACGACATTTAACAACAAGCACCAATCCATGGTCAGTCAAACTGTGTCATTATTTCATACATGCAGAGAATGCTGCACAGCAACAACCATCTCTCACTGAGCCCTGCTGTTTTTCATGTATAAAGTTTGGCCACTAGGGAGCTCCACAAACATGCAATCAGCATCAATGCTCCAGCCATGAGGCTGACAGATTGATTGCATGGAACAATTTTGCTGCGAATCTCGCTTCAAACAGGAAACACAGGGGTGGTGGCGGCGTGAGTGGAGACAAATGACTGCAGTGAAAACAAGTGAAAACATGTTGCAACATGCCCCTTAACTACATTTTTAAATGCAGAAAATAAACCTGTTGGTCATCATTCCAGTGTCCGTTTGAGTTAAAAGTGTGGTTTTCACTGTCCAGTGCAGAAACCTCCACCCTCCACGGATGTGTTGCAACATCTTAACAAAACAATCAGCGTCTCAGCACATTTTATCCTATCGCTGCGTTAATAACAAACTCAACAAACAGCACTAATGCAACTTAATAATGCAACTTGAAGAGCCATTGTTAATAAATTAGAAAGCCATACTTCATCAGCTGCATTCAGAAGTGACCCTGTGCACAGCTGACACAGACAGCACGCACAGACATCAACATCAATTCTCCTGAAGTGACAGAGCCGACAAGAGTGACTTTTTTTAAATGGAGCATAAGTCTGGGCCTTTCAAACAGGATCAATAAACCCTCCAAATGTGAGCCAAGTTCCTACAGCCAGCTGATTGGCAGACTGTTATCACCAATCGACCTCCTCTCTAATCACTGACTCTGACTGAATGTTGCAGCCACTGGCAGCAGAGATTCCAAACAGTTCATCCACATGAAAGAAGTAAAACAAATGTTTCGTCTTTAAATAAATCACAGTATCTGGGGTTGCTTGTATGATTAAATAACATATAATATTTTTCAACCAAGCAAACAAGCACATCTGTAGTATGTGTTACCCAGGTGACTATAGATCTTAAGAAGATATTCTGCATTTCAATTTTGCAGAAGAAGGAGCTGCATCAGGGTTATGAGGAGGAGGAGGAGGAAGAGGAGAAGAGGCAGCAGAAGGTGTGCAGCTGCTACCCAGACACCCATGTGCAGAGCTGGGTGGAGAACACTGAGCGTGGGGTTTGACATATTTACAACAACATTCGACATTTCTTCAATGAAAGAAGAAAAATCTATCCAACAGCAGCAGGGCCTGCAGCCTCACCTCCCCAGTTGTTGTCCTCAGTCAGTGTTGTCAGGTCCAGACGGGGCACGTCCTCACAGCTTGTCTTCTCACAGTCTGGGTCTGAGCCACGCACCTCTCCTCCGCCGCCGACCCTCCCCGTGTCACAAGTGACGGGCGACTCCTGGATCTTCATCCTTAACGTCTGCACAACCATGAGAGAAAAGAAAAGAGCGCTCAACAACAACGACCAGCCTGTGAACACACTCTTTAAGTTGAGCCACACACTCCCTCAGTCTGGCCCTGCCCTAACAGAGGGGGCTGTTCCTGACTTGTGATTGGCTGCCTTAGCTGGCCAAAACATCCGCCCATCTGTCTTTAGCTGTGTGTGAGAGAGCAGGACTGGCTTAGCTCCGCCTTCTCTTTCACCCACAGGAATCCCTCCCTCCCCATCCCCCCCTCCCTCTTTTATTTTCTCTCTACATTACTTCCCTTTGCTTTCTCTCTTGCCTGACGTACACATATTCCCCACCCGAGCGCAGCCCTAGACTTGTTTGTTTCACAGCAGCAAGAACTGGAGGGGAGGGGTGGAGGAGTGTTAGAGAGAGAGGGAGGGAGGGAGGTAAGAACAAAAAAAAAAAAGAGATTGTGAGCCAGCACACGTAGGCTGACTGGGTGTTTTTTTTTTCTCTTCCTATCTGACTCTCTTTGGAGACAAAAACTCACAACAAATGTTGAAAAAATGTTGAGTTTCTACTTTGAAACTCAACATTAAATTCAAGCACTTTTGATTCACATTCGACCCACTTCTTCCTATGTCTGTGACAGCATTTCTGTGATGGAATTCTGGTGCATTGTAAATAATTTGGGAAACACACTCAGCTGGTCATGTATTTAGAACGTGTCCATGGATCCTTTGGTGCTAAGCCCATGGGGTCCCATTTCCTCTGCCTGGGCGTGGGACCAAGCTATTTTTAGGGAAAACAGATCAAGACACTCTGCTACTAGACCTCATAAATGCCACAGACGGCTTACAGGAAGGGGTGAGCTTGAATCTGGTTACAGCAGGCCTTGTTTTGGTTTTTCTTCATTAGTGACACTGAGTTGTTGTTGTTGTTGGCGGCCGCTTTGTTAGAGATTATGATAGAGCAGCATAATTAGTCTCAGGTGTTTACGTGTGTTTTGGTGCTGTGGTGAAAGGCACGAGGCCAGAAACAGGGAGTTATCAAATCTCCTCAGCTGTTTCATGGGAAACAACTCGGATGTGATGTGAGTCAGAGTGCTACTGTTGCCCTGAAAGAACGTGCACACTGTGACCACCTATCAGGAGAAATTTCCCCTCAGTAGCAGTTACACTCAGTGTTTTCCAGAAACCTCCCACTGTGGACAAGTACATTCTGCACTCAGTCAGTCAATCAACATTCAGGATCACAAACCCATGAACGCACATATAATCCTTTTAAACAACAGCATCCAGAACAAATGAAAAGGTAAATAGTGATCCTGCAGTACACAGAACACAGCGTTACAACTAAGGCCTTCTACATTTATGATCATGGCTTTAGTGAATACTGGGCTCTCTTCAGGATGACAAACGGTTGCTATGGAAGCAGTACTGATAACTAGAGATGATGACGGTCAATTCACTGAAGAAGAGCAGTGGATTTCATTTTAGCTCATTTTCTGGGTAATTGATTTCTTTAATAAGTAGATGTATAATAGGACGATATGGAGTTAAGTGGCTACAATAACTCAATCTTCACTTCACACTAGCTTTTATCTGAAACAATACATTATATTTAGAATTTGATTACATATTATAAGATTACACATCTCCTACATGTTAGTCACCGGAAACCGAATTTATCTCTGTATGTTTGCATATAAAACTGACACATACAAACTGTATGTGTTTACCTTGTTACACTGCAACGCTGTGTCAGTATGAGTAAGGGAGACATCAGAAAGGTCTAGTGTGTGTGTGTGTGAGGGAAATAACATATGGATGTGAATATTAATACATGTTCTCTGAATATGATTATTCCAGTTTTTTTTTCTAAATGTTTTTCTGTGGTTGGCGTAAACAGCTACTGATCAGTTTAGCAGGATGACACTGTGCTTTACTCACATGCCTCTTGTTGTTACTCAAATGACTGATGTGTTTCTCTTAACAAAAACTTTCTATTCAGTCATCTAAACATTCATTTGCTGATTTATCCTAATGTGCCTTCTATAGCAAGGCAGCCGTCTATTCACAACCACCGCCTTATTTTATCTGTTAAGTCCTTCATGTTAAATGTTGTTAACCGCTGAACTTTGCGTTCTTTCTTCTTAAGTGTTACCAGCGATCAGCTAAAGGCAGACGTGCAATTAACTATGCACTCATTAGTCTTTGAAACAGAAGAGTCTACTGGGTGAATGTTATGTAATGTTCTAAGTCCCTGAGGAGAGCAGGTCAACAACAGCTCGCCACATAATGCAGTTTCACCGTCTGACTCTAAAAGAACCGAAAGTTTCTATAGCAACTCAAACTATTATGTTTGTATATGCAAATGAGTGATGAAAGCGCTAGCAGCAATCTGATACTTTCCCCTGATCATTAGTCGTTCCTCATTATTAAAGCACATTGATTAATCATTCAAAAGTGATTCATCAATTTACAGAAGAGGTTTTTCTCAGTGAATACAAATCAATTCAAGATGCTCTGAGGAGATCACAGTGGATTAACTCTAAGCACAGATGTTACAGCTCACCGCCACCCTGCCGTGCTCAAATATAATTCAAATACACACACAGCTCACTGTTCCCAGGATCATCAGCCACTCACTTGAGCCATGATTACATCATCATGAGAGGTCCAGCTGGCATAAAGGAGGGGTGAGATAGACAGAGCTGCTGTGGGTGTGTCTGATCATGAATGTGTGTGTGTTAGACAATGATTAATCTGTGTTTTGGGGGTTTAAACACACAGTGTATACAAACAAACGCATGTTGGCTCTTACAAATTCTTCCCTGCTTAAAGGGCACACACACACACACACACACACACACACACACACACACACACACACACACACACACACACACACACACACACACACACACACACACACACACACACACACACACAC
>JAVQJX010057536.1:0-13059 GCA_036025115.1 Ambassis agassizii
AGGTTTCACAGCTGCAGGTAAGTTTGTACACATTAATCACCACTCTGTGTGTGTGTGTGTGTGTGTGTGTGTGTGTGTGTGTGTATGTGTGTGTGTGTGTGTGTGTGTGTGTGAGAGAAGGAGAGCCTGTGTGTGTTTGACAGTGTGCATAAATCAGAGTGTGGCTGCAGTGTGTAATTACCCTATTAATTTAATCTCTCTTTGGGGATCTTCTTACAGTGTACCTCAAACAAATTGCCCTTTCCTGTATGTGTGTGACTGCATGGTTTCATTATTTTGCAGTGTGTACAATAAATAAGTGCATGTTTGTATTTGGTCTCATTAACAAAATGCTCTGTGGTTTGTGTGTTTTTGTTAAAAGTTTTGCTGAAAGTGTACCTTCAACACTGGGACAAACAATTCCTTATAATAATAACACTTGTAATGGCAAGAGGTGGTGAACATTTCAAAAAAGCATAATAAGTGTGATTTAAGATGAAGTGAAGCCTTTTCTTTCTGCATATTCCCTTCATCTCTCCTCCCTGCTGGCTGCTGGAGCCTGATCTGAGCAAATGTCTGTGTGAGACAAATTGACAGACAGGGCAGCCTGGAAGAGCTCGGAGGACTCGGACAGTGACTTGGATGTTGGTAAACCCTCTGACACGCCAGGAATTCTACCAGGCATGCAGGGGCCATGATAAGAATGCTTAAACAGCCTGTGGGATACAGCCAGAAGGAGGCGTGTTGTGGATCTTGATTAGTTTTAAGGTGAGTTTTTTATGGACAGCACTTCATAAATAGCAGCATTGGGAGTGATGCACACTGTAAAAATGTTATTCATCACAGCTACAGTTAAAATGGATGATAATCATAATACAGTTTTAGTGAAGTGGATTTCTTTCAGTGAGAGTATATTTACTGCTGTGACTTCAGTGTAGTCTACCTGTCCACACACATAGGGATGTTGACACACACCCAGGGAAGGAATGCCTTTCTGTCCTGGATCATTTCACATTCAAACACAACAAAGCTCACTGCAATATATCTGTTGCAGCGCAATAAAAAAAAAAAAAAAAAAAAAAACTTCCTTCCAAAATCTCCACTTGAAGAAACACCTTCAGGTTTTATTTCTGACCTGTTAAAGTGCTCGCTCACTGATAGCAGTTGGATGCTTGGTCTAGCCAACAATTCCTCACTGAGCCGGTTTACAATGATGTGTACGATGTTTCAGGTTCAGACTATAACAGTAGCTAATGCCACAAACTCTTTATCTTAAAGATAACTTAATTCTTACACCAAGACAAATCTCTGTGCTGTCCTCACATTAAAAAAAGCAAAAAGATAAGAAGGTAAACAGTTAAAAGTGTGAGCACAGACAGAGATGGGGGGTTAAAATTAGAGAGGAGGCTGAAGAAAGATCAAAGGAGAAGTGACTTATTCTCCTATTTGGAAAAATTCACCAGCCTGCATGGCTCTGATAAATCCGCTACTTTCCCGCCTCCACTTGGGAAATGCATATATATATATAAATATATATGGGAAATAAAATACACACACACACACACATAAATGCTCCCCAATCCTATTTCTCCATGTGACACATCTAATTCCTTGACTGCATGTGGCAACACTTAAAGAGGAAAGTAAGAGTCTCATATGGTCACTGTGTGTTTTTTTTAATTTTACCTGTCCTTGGCTCATGTTTTCAGTGAGAGAAAGTATGATCCAAAGCATTATAAAAATATTGAAAAGCTGTTTCAATGAATAATAAATCAGAAGAGATGCTGTGATGAAGGAAGTTTCACATGATGGTTTTTATGAGAATCTATGAATTGTTTTGTATATAATATGTCACTTCAACAATAAATATGTATAAGGTTATTATGCTTGTGCAGGGTTTTGTTCACTCCAGTAAACAGTCTTGAAAAAGCTGATGTGGGAGGAATCGCATGAGAAAACACCCGATGGTGATTTCCTTGTCTGCATCGAAGACAAAAGGCTGTTTCTAGAATCTAGGCTAAGAGAATCTTTTCATGTCTTGAGATTATCTAACAGGCTGTGTAGGTTGTGCCACACTGCGTTCAGCCTTCTTTCCCATGGGCGTTGGGTGCATTCAGGAGAGAACAAAGGGAGCAGGCTAGTTGGCACCAACCATGCTGGACACGCACAGATGTGCCAGGGCTGTTGGCAGTGGAGGCTGGAGGAGGAGGCGGTAGCAGTGAGTGTGCCAACAGGAGCACCTGTCCTGTTCATGGCTCAGCAGGGAGAGACCTCAGGACGACATGTTGGATTTACAGTCAGTGCTGCAGATATTGGAATATTACCAACTTCCCTGACCTCGCGTGAGCGATGCATTGAGACTCACTGCAGCCTCTGAATCCTGAGAAAACCTGCCCTTAGCTTGTGTATACATTATTGAGAACTCTGAGTCAGTGGGATGATTTAAAGAGACCGAACATAACCCCAACATAGCTTCTTGTCAAACTTCCTTTTCCATCCACTCACACACACATTGGCAAGAGTTCACAAAGCCCACACCATTAGCAGCTCTTAAATCCCAAAGCTGACAGTTCAGAGCATTCTGCAGCTAATAGCAGAAACATACATACATATGAATGCAGTGTTTGGGGTCAGACTGCAGCGTACAGCTGGTCATATATCTGCCTCTCTGTCTCCATTTATCTTACAGTCTCTCTTATTCTTCCTTCTCATGATTGGCACAGTGTGTATTCAGTGCTGTACACAGCTGTACCCAAGTGTAGAGTAATAGCAAATTCATGTCAGCCATGGATGCATCAAGATAAAGTGTAGACAGTGGGGAGGGGGAATAAAAATGTAATATTCCCTTCCAGTCTCAGGCCCAGCAGGACACTGCAGCTCCATTTCTCCTGACCACAAGCAGTGCCACAGGCCCAAAGAACAAAGACAGTGTACACACAGGTTAAATGATAGAGGACACCCAGGAAGTCTGTGTCTGAGCAAAGCTTCTCCGTCTGAGGCTGCAGGCAGCGCTGCAAGTCGGGCTCTGCTGCTGTCATCCTTTTTCACTCAGCATCACTTTCTGTGTCTTTCTACCATTAGAATGCATAAACAACAATACACACAGGAGCTGTGTGCACACCAAGACTCTGACCAAGACAACATGAAAAAAAGAAAAAAGGAAAGACATAAGATCTAGAAAAGATTACTCCAACATTTCCACACAAAGTGGATTCATCCCAAAGAAAAAAAACCCAAAACCCAGGAGCTACACCTCCCAGTTCACAGGCATTTTAAAGTCCTTGACAGCATAATTAGAGGAAGACTGAACAAGTATTGTTTGTTTGGATGGGTTGCCAAGTGAAGCCTCTTCTGAAAGCAAAGCTGAAGTACAAGACTGAACTCCAAGCAGCACCTGTAGTCACTGAGTCCACCTTCTCTGTATCCCAGAGTAGTATTAGTATTGCCCATCTCTCTGGCTTCATTTTGGGTGACAAAGGTTGTCTGAGCTCTTTTTTGCATAATAAGCAGCTGATATTATTTTGGATTTAAAGACAGTTGATTAGCCACAGTGTCTGACTGCTGTCTGTGTCCTGAGCTGTTTACCTGCCTGCAGACACATCCTTCCTCAGCCTCTGCTCGGAATGAATTATGGACTTACTGTGTCTGACTCACAGGTTGTTATTTGGCTCCTCACTGAGAGCCAACACAGCCCTTATATTGTTAGTTATGCTAGCAATATAAAACGATGCAAAATAAACAGGTTGGACTGTCAGTCACCACAAGAGTGTGCTGCTGAGCCCCTCTCTTTTTTATTTAGCCCCTCAAAAATGATTATGAACATTAAAAACCACAACCTCCTTATAAACTTTATCTTCCCAATCTTTTCTAATCATGGTATGCTAATTTACAGCCTCCTATGAAGGTTGATGCATGCACAGAAGGTATGTGGATGCAGATAAAGATCTGTTTGATTTGCTGCCTGAACTGCTGCTGTTATGCTGCGGTTTAAAGGCAGGATTATGCAGGGTGCAGCTGGGGAAGCTAAAACTTGTTTCATTGCCACAAATGAGAGCTTCCCTGTCAGCCTCTGTCTCATATTTAATGTGTGTGTGTCTTTTTTGACAGTGTGAGTGCTTAGCTGTAGTAAAAGGTGCTGAGAAATGATGCAGTGGAAGCTGTTCAAGACGTCAGGATTAAGTATTAGTCAGTCTGTGTCCTAAATAGAGAAATAAATATAGAGAGCACTCACAAATCAGTGAACAGCACAATAAAGTGCAAGGCCAGCCGTGTAATCTAAATTGTGTTGAATTGTTCTGCTCACATCAGTTTGTGCACATTTAGGTAGGGGCTTAAACTTTCTCTTCTAATTGTAGGTCTTTTTTCAGATTTTACCCAGCCTTCCAATTTAGAGAACAGCTATTTTACTATTTTATTGTTCTGTAAAATACGAGTAAAGTACAGGCTGTGGCATGCATGCTAGGTATTATACTAAGTGGCTGAAATAAAAAAATAATGCCAACAACATGAAGGTCACACAAAGTTAAACTACTTAGCATAGTTAACATTTTCTTCTGTGAAAATAGAAACAAATGTGAAGTCTTTCAAAACACACACACAGACGTTTGTTTAAAAAAAGATATATAGAATATGTAACATAGACACATTTGCATTGGACATGCTTCAAAGTAAAGGTTCCACCTCCCAAAGGGCAGCATTGTGTTTAATGACAGGCTGGATGGGGAGCTAATGACACCCTAGTGAGATAATATGACAGTGGCAGGCCTTAAAAAGCCCCCCAAAAGATCCTACCTTGATCTCTCCTAAGTAGCTGATTCAAGGCTGGGAGGATTTAATTGCCAGTCTGTCTCCTCTGTAGTCACACAGGAGCTGACTGGGGATTCCAAGAAAGATGGAGAGCAGAAAGATGGGCTCTGAGGGAGGAGGTGTAATGCAAAGATAATGGGATGGAATGAGGTGAAAACAGCCTGGCTTTGATGCCCTTGCTTGCATACTATTGGTTGACAGACTATAACTCTCAAACTGTCTAGAACACACACACACACACACACACACACACACACACACACACACACGTGCACGTGCTTGAACCACAGAAGCAGATGCACAGCCCTTTAATCCTTTAGATAAATCTCCTGCTGGCTCCTTGTCGGCCAGCAAATGAACTTTTGGAGGCTTTTGTTACTTGTGGGATGAGGGATTGTGAAAAAAAAAACACAAAGGGCCACTCACGCACTAACATGCACGCACACAGATTTAAATGGCTGATGTCTGTGGTGGAGGGTCTTCCTAATTCATAAAATATGTTTTGATCAGCTGTGCAAAAAAAATTTTTTATGTTATATCTTTGCATCTGAATGCTGTAAAGGTGGGCCAGTAAGAATACATTCCTCTGTTACTCCACATGTCTGGATCCACCTTAAACCAGTGACAGCAGTGATAATGATGATGTGTCGGTGGAGTAGCCGTAAGCCGGGCTTCATGTTACAACCTGCATGAATCCATTCAGTACAGGATTAATAGACTTAATGAAAATATGTCTGAATTGGCCTCAGACTCATTACTGAGCATTCCAACCTGATGTTTATCTCCATAGCACCAACAGGACAAAATGATTTGCAGTGCAGGGCTCAGCACAAGTGTGCAGCAGAATGTATGCTGTGTGTGTGCAGGTTGACAGTGAGTGTTTGTGCTGTTTTGAGGTCACTAATGACAGACAAATAGCTGTCAGGGTTAATGGGAGGGGACAGCCAGGGATGATGAGAACACAGAGAGAACAGCACTGTGCAGTCCAGAGACAAGGCGTACAGCAACGCTACAGTGTTCACACACATCTGAGCAAATACCCGGTCAGGCCTTCAGTTTACAATCATTCAGTTAGCACAAAAATGCTGGCCCAAAAAGCATATTTTATGTAACCTTCATTTTTAATACAATCACAGATTCTTAAAGGAGTGCATTTAAAAACTGTAGTTGTGAATTAATGTCTCTGTGAAGAAGCAAGCGACCGTTTCAAAGCCAAACAGCAACAAGTTCTCAGTAATAAAAAAGATTTCCTGTAGACTCTGCTAAGCAGCACTGAGCTGAAACAAACAAATGAATATGCAGGGCCGAGTCGTTTCAGAGGCTTTAGGGACAACACGTTAGTCATGATTACACTGAAAGCAAAAAGACTTCACAGCAACTTCCGCATCCCTCCCCTGTTGTCTTTTAAATTCCCTGCTGTCTGCGCCCATCTTTCTCAGGTTTCCATCTTTTCATGTATTTTCCTTTTGTAATGGACTCTCCTCCCCTGGCCAAAAGCCAAAAGCCAAAAGTCAGGTTGGTAAGGCGATCGCAGATGTGCCTGAATATCACTCGCTGTAGGCAACGTCTGAGTCAGTGATGGATGGACTGCTGGAATGCTGTGAAGGAGGAAGCAGGGCATTTCTTTGTTGTGTCTGTTGAGAGACAGTAATCCAATGCAGCAGCAGAAGCTTATGCAGAAAGGAGAATGCATCGTGTCTAAAATGGCGCGTGACAATGGGAACAGGAGGGTGAGGAGACACAGTACCAAAGAGAGGCAGAAGGAAAGAGGACAAGGTGACATTCTTCGCCTCTCTCCCTCTCTCCCCACCTGTCCACTGCTGTCCGCTGTTTTTCCTCCCAGCAGCCTGTTCAAATCTGCTCCCACATCTTTTCCTGCCACCAGCCCCCACTTAAACTCCATCTCCTCCCCCCTCCTCATTTATTCAAGGCTGTGGTCACACACCCAGGTGGAACAATAGCCAGCGACTTTATTCCCATGCACCTCCCACAGACCAGTGCCCTCAGGTATGAAATTCTATCACTCAAGCACAAACAGGTGGATAAACCCATATACACTTTGGAGGAGAGCAACAAAGACACCAGATTCTCCCTGAGATTAGACCCCTAGGATGTAGGGAAGAGAAGGAGGGGGAGGAGGCAGGGTGGATGAGAAAAGGCACATTTAGGATTTAAAAACATACCTTATTGTTTAAAGAACAGGGACTATAATTTGCCCCTGCCAATGTTTGCCCGTCCACGTCATTGACTTCTGTTCCCCAAGGAGGGTGGAGGGCAATATGCTATCAGCCTGATAGAGTGGGGGAGGAGACTTTATGTGGTCGACAAACCACTGCTTTCATTTAAGCCCTGCAGTGTATTGTCTATGAATATGAAGCACCCTAACAACGAGCATGTCCTCTAACACGCTGCTCTCTGTCCATCCCTGGGCAGTTCTACCACAGCCCAATCTCTTTAAGTGCTGGAAGGTCTCCTCTGTAATGTCACTTGTCATTGGTGTGACCACAAATGACACTTTTGTTTAAATCAGTCTCCATCACCTGAGGTGAGTGTGCTCAGAGAATCGGAGCAAGCTATCAAGCACTTTTAAAGATTAAAACTCTCTGCTGAGCTGAACATGTTGGCTGACATGTTTTAATTTCTGTTTCTGAACACAAAGTCCCTCTGTGGTCTCTAACCCCCCAGGCATAGCTCATCATATGAAGGAGGGAAACCTCCTTGAACTAGACCTGCGCTCATTTGTCAAAAGCAGCGTGCAGTGTTTCCTTTCATTTGTCTCAAGTTGAGAGCAAGCTTCATGCTTTTTCATCCCACCTCCCACACCTTTACATTCAGCTGAGGCATATTCAGCATATTTTTCCATGATAGCAGGTGATGCATTATTCAGCAAGCTCTGGTTGATCTCGGCTGTAATAAATCTTGGGCCTATTGACACAACAACCACAGCAGCATCGCACACACAAACTTGCCTTCTCAAGTATTGATGCACGATGAATAAAGAGGAACTGAGCATCCATGAATCACACCTCCATGCAGAGATCTTAAACAAAGCGCACCATGGATGAAAGGAGTGCTTGCCTTTTGAAAAGCTATCCAAAGGAGCATAGTAATGAGAGTAATCATGCTATCAGATGCCAAACGTGGTGCAATATGCTTGTTAAAAGTGACAGCTGGATTACATCAGAGCTTCACCGTGCAGAGTAACGCAGCTGAAGCTAATAGTCTGACCTTCATCTCCTCTGTTCGCTTTAAGGACACCTTACTGTAGGTGTGCTTACTTAAAGCATAGTCTACAACAAGATAGCAGGAAGAGGCAACACCGGTTTACAAATGGGAGGCTCATGGTATCACTCCACAGAATGTAAGCATCCAATCAGTCAAGGGAGTGTTCAGCCTGTAAAAACAGTCTCCTGCAACCCTGAAGGGAGTTATGGTTATCTCATTTAATGTTTGGAAATGGATAAGGACGAAATATTTCTTAAGCAGGGATTCTGAGAGAGTGTTCAGAGCTGCAGGGTCTGATAGTTGAATTTCATTATAGGAAACATACATTTTATCTTCCATTAGGTGTTTAGACATTTTGGTATAACCAAGCAGGGCAAACATGTGCACCACTGTGCTTAGAGGCTTCACTGGACAGTAAGCAGAGTGAGAAACTTTGATTGGACAGAGTGCTGACTTGACATAGTCTTTTGTTTATCTGATGATTCAGGGAGTCTGTGCACCCTCACGCACCGCCTGTCCTCCACCTCCTCCTCACTCACACCATCCACCGCTGCCTTCCGGTGACGTGGAGGGTCTGAAAATGGGAGGGGGAGGTTGGAAAAAAGGGCAGAGAGGAAAGGAGTTCAGTGCTGTGGCTTAGGTGCTGCTCGCCTTTGCAGGCTGGGCCTCATTGTTATTATGATTTATTTTTTAATGAGCAGTGCCGCCCTCCTCTCTGCCATACAAAGCCCTGATTGAATCTGGCGTTCCATTAGCATGTTAAAGAGGCCCAGCTTCATCTATGAGCCGCTGACTGACAGTGGATATCATCTCCGTAATTGCTTCATATACTGGACGAAGAGCCAGCCACAGAGAGGGAGAGACTGTGGTGGACGTGGGGGCTGAAGACAGATAAGGAGGGAGGAATTATGATTTAAAACGGGGATTCAGAAAACGGGCAGATTGGGATTCAGCTGCATTTTTGTGTGTGTCAGGTTGGTGTGGTTGTGACCCCATGCAGAGAGCTGGGAATAGTCTGAATGAGTGTTTTTTTTAAAGCTGCAGTCATGTTTATCAGGAACAGTGTTTCATAACATATACTGGATTGATTTTATGTTGATTTTAGTTGTTGTGCACTGTAACATCACCCCACATCTGACATATTTATGTGACAGCCACGAATCTACGCCTCTGTTTTCCCTGTATACAGAATGTTTTTCCTTCTCTCCCTCTATTTTCGTACTCCTTCACATCTACTTCTTCATCCCCTGCATCACTGAGCATCTCCTCCACCCCTTCCTCCATTGCTCTTGCTGTTCTCTTCCACTGTCCCTCTCTTTCTCTGCAGTAAAAAGTGAACAAACCTTGTGTTGGAGAGGAGCTGCAGAAAAGATGGTTATCCTAACTCCACATGCCATGCATCTGAAATGAACAGCTCCTCCCTCCCTTTCTTCCTCTCCTCTCCTTTGCTCTGCTGTGACAGTGAGACATGCATGCAGTCTCGCAGCATCGTCAGCTTTGTGTATTAATATTGGAAGACAGCCCAATGGTACCATATGAGTGAGTGTATGTGTGAGACTATGTGCAATGCCAGCACATTTCCATCCCAAGGAGGTCAGGTGACAATGAAAGACGTCAAGGGGGACCTACTGTCAACATGCCATGTAAAAACCTGACTCATTAAATACTATAAATTGCTTCAGCTTTTCCCAAAATCAGAATATGAAAAGTGTTTATTATATGACACCAGAGTGAACCTTTTAACCTCACATTTCACAGCTAGTTTAGTTTTACATCGGCTACAAAAGGTGGATCAATATTGAGTCAATATCAATAATTCACAAGAGCACTGGATCATCCTCCTTTTGGAATAATGACATGTTTGTACATCAGGTCTGAAAACCAAGCTGCTATCTGTCACGTAATAAATAGAGGGATGCAAATGCTGTCAGCATGAATACAGATGATTTAAAAGAAATTAAACTGTGCAGAATAAAAGGGAAAGGGGCTGCTACACGTACCTGAACACAACGCACCCACATATACTAGAGTCCTCTTGTACCCTCTAGGCACTCTCTGCTCCACTAACACACCATGAAATCTCAACACATTTACATGACATTACCGCTGAAGTGCTATAAAGTCGGTGTCTGAATAGCAACTGCTGAGCTGCATTTTTTGTTTCTGTGTGTGTGATGGCAAAGCACAGCCGGGGTTTCAGTGTCATTTACATTGTGCTGATTGTCACAAACATCATGGCCTGTAAAATAAAGTGCGTGTGAAAATAACTTGTCTGATTGTAATGATCTCCTCTGGTCTCCTGTGTGTTGCTTTGGGATTAGCATGGTAATCATGGAGCATGTTGACACACTGTTACTCAGATTGATGTGTTTGTTTGAGTGGTGGAGGGCTGCACAGCTTTACAGTGACTGACTCCATTAGCCACTTGTTACTAATCTCAGAGTTAATGGATTTCCCCAATGATGTTGTTCCCATGCACAATGTTTTATTCAAATGCTTGCCGAGTCTGTTCGTAAAGTGTTGAGATCTATCACTGTTACATTCCCTTACACAAACACTCTGTCTAAATCAATGTAACCACGCCTGAAGAGGTACTTCATCACCAGCAATTATCCTCCAAGTAATACCCTCACTGGTCCATCTTGGACCAAGCAAACAGGACAAGCCAGAGTTTCAGATTCAATGAATATTGACGCAGAGCTTGAGGCCAGTGCTGACATATGTACAGTGTATGTGTGTGTGTGTGTGTTGAAGAAGAGACAAAGAGCATCAGATGGAAGAATGCAGCCACAGGAAACAGCGGTCTCTATTTCCATTTGAACTCGTTTATGCCTGGTGGCTTCGATTGTGTGAATGTGAAACATCTCGGATTGGCCGTCTTTACATGGCATCCAAGGCATGATTTGGTCAAATCTATTTCTTCTTATTGAACCAATTCTCATTTCCAGTCAATGGCAGAGATGCATTGTGCATTTTTACACATGTTAGTGTGGGGCTGCTGAGACTGGTGAGGCGGATGGATTTGTGTGTGCTAGCTGCTGCCAAAGGGAGACAGACAGATGTGACGCTACAGTGACGATGACAACAAACCATTATGTAGCCTTTCCTGTTTGTGTCCTGTGTGCTGCACACCTCCCACGCTCACCCCTCTTTTACTCTCATCTCTCTCCATCCTGCTACCAGAGTCTCAGACTGCGGCAGCGCAGGGCAGTGAGACGGAAAATACAGTGATTGTTTCTGACGAAAATAGAGGGGGCTAGGGCGATACTTAAAGAGAGGAGGAGCAATACAGGGGGGCTCAAAAGGATGACAGAGCAAGGGGAGGAGAGAATGGAGGAAAGGAAGAGAGGGAGACAGAAAGAGAAAAAGAGAGCATTAGAGCAACACTGTGGTTAAGGTCAATGTGGCTACACAGGGGAGACTGTAAAGAGAACTCCTGATTTTGTATATATTTCTGAGGGTAACAGAATGTGAGACGGCAAAGACAAAGGGGGAGGGAGCGGGGGGGGGGGGGGTGAGAGCAGGGCTGAACCATAAAGAGTCTCACCTTGTTCTGCACCATGCACACACAGCACCCCAGCTGTCATCCAGCTTCACTCTCTTTCTCCATCAGGGCCGGTGGGGACATGCATCATTCATGAGCACTGACTTATTTGGCTGCGTCATCTCCTCACATAACTGTCAATAAGTTTTTCTGGCTCTGGCTTCACTTTTGGTCAAACAGTGCACAGCACAGAAGGCACATCGCTAATTTGAAGCATTTTGTCTGATGCAGAGGTAACTGCAGCAACAATAAATGGATGACAAATGTCTTTTCATGAAATTATCATACAGTATCTGCTGCACTGTGAGCAGGCGCATGTGCGGCTAATTATCTAAGAACTGTGACGTCCTGCCCCCAGCACCCTTATCGTCCAGCCCGTCCTCTTCGCTGAGTGCATGCGTTGCAGCCTGCTGTTGGGCTGCCTGATGTGAAGGTCACCCTCCCTGCAGCTATGGATTACACAGGCGCGCACAGTCAGGCAGAATGCGATACTGGCCCTGAGGGGCGGTCTGAGGCTTGGGCTGACAGAGACGAGCCTTCTGGAACTTTTGGACCCACCAGGATCAGCCACAGTGCTCCTGACCCAAGTTATAAGGACGGCCACAAGAACCCTGCCCAAGATGAGCTGCTGCACTCCGGCTCATACGCCTGCAGGAAATCAGCAGCATACCAAGGAACCAGGCCACAAAACGCTAGAATCAACTCTGACACTGGGAACACAGAACGGAATATGTGATACAGATTCCATGTAATAGTTAAATGCTGTGCAGTAGCACTTTGAGCTTGCTGAATACATTCACCTACCTCTGAAAAGTGATGAAATACTGTAAAAGCTTGTATGACCTTCACAAGGTCAGCTGAGACGTGAACAAACTGCGTGAATTCAGATTATTTATCTGTGGAAAAAAGTAACATGCATACTAATAACACAAATACTATAGAAGGCCAACAATGGAGCCGTGTGAAACAGCACAGGTCAGACAGAGTACAGATGTACAGCCCAACAAGTCCGATTGATCCAAACATTAGTGAGACCAAACTGTGCACAGATTCTACCTGCACACTCAAGGCAACATAGAAGATTAACACTTTGTTTCAAAAATACTATCAAATGCAAGTATTCTCTGCACAGACTAAGGAAAACTAATGGGCACAATGAGACCGTTCAAGACACTGAGGGAAATCTAATCTGGTCCTTATCAGGTGATATCAAAGCGCCTTCACAGAAACATTCTGTTTTGTAGTCTGAATCCAAAAGTGGAGGATGGCACCTTTTATCCGGCAAAATGGTGCAATGAGGGTCAGCGTCCTTTGAATGGAACAGCAGCCATTTGACAGCGGCTCTCTCTGGAGTCATGCCACTGTTTAGAGGTCGGAGGAGACAAAAAAATATACACACACACACACACACACACACACACACACACACACACACACACACACACACACACACACACACACACACACACACACACACACACACACACACACACACACACACAAAC
>JAVQJX010057624.1:0-13567 GCA_036025115.1 Ambassis agassizii
GTGTGTAATTGAAAAAGATCATGATTTGGGTGAAGGTGACTGTTTTATATATTGCTCTCTATAGTGTGTATTGTAACTCTGTTCACCTCTGCTTCATGCTCTCTGTAGGTCTCCTCATGTGATCTTAAAATAATTTTTTCTTTTTAAAATTGTGATAATGTTGATTATTTCCCATCACAAACTACTTTTTGAAATGTATTTTTTTTCTTCCCCACACTGGTGAGATTGTTGAGTTATGGTTGTCTGCAGTATAACTATGAAAACATGGAGCTACATGCTGCTAATGCTAACAACAACTACACAGTTTAAATTTTCCTTTTTTCTGTACTAGTTAAGCAAATCTTATTAAACATAGTTGTATGACGCTGTGAAACTTTGTGGTCTTTTGAATGACATCCTTTTCCAGTAATGACTTACACCAAGTGGAGTGGATGGAAGAAGTCTGGTGGTTTTCTTTGAAGGGACGGCTGCTTGTGTCTCTTACCTGAGGAACATATGGCACCTGGATGGGAACAAGGTGAGCTGGTGGAGACAGTGTGATGCTCTATGTGAAACTTTGGGTCCTGCAGTTCATGTGGATGTCATTTTGACACCTAGCTTAGAGATCCTGTTTATTTGATCCTGAGAGCCAAAATAAGTGAGAAATGATCCTTATTGTTCATTCATAAATAGCTAACTTCATTATGCCTTCATGTACAATCACCCCACCTACTGGCCATCACTGTTAAAAGACTCAAATTAAAGGTTCAAATGTTTGTAGAATTTATTTAAATTCAACGACCATAAACAAAAAGCAGCAACTGCAGAAATATGTACAAGTCTGTTTTTTTTTTCTTCCTCTTTTTAAAATACTTGTGACAAATTTCAGGTACCAGTCTCAGCTTGGCCCCGTCTTCAGTCTCTGTAATGATGCTTCGAGTGCAGTGCGTCTCCCCCCTACTGGGTCTCTCTTTTTCATTTTTATGTTTTTACACAAACGGAACAGTTTCTCTGCTGTAGCCTCTTTAAGGCCGCAGCTTGTGTGAACAGACTTATCGTATCGTAGAGCTCAGTTGTCGCCGTTGTGCTATAAAAAGTAGCGTGATGACGGCCTGCAGCTTTTTTTTTTTCTTTTGTCATACAAAATAAAAATCCATATCAGAAGGGAGGTGCTGACAGGAGCAGTGCTTTAAGACTCTGTGATACTGTGGTGACGGCGTTTACTCTGTGAGTAGCACCTGCTGCTGTAACTGGTACGATGATACACTGTGCTTGAGAGAGAGAGAGAGGGAGAGAGGGCGAAGCAGCATCACTGTAAATGCTGATGCAGATTTGTGGTAACATCCTCCTGGCTGTGTTTCAGTTATTGCTGTGGGACATGTGCTGTAACGGTAGGGGGTGGGGGGTGGGGGGGGGGGTGTATCCACACATGCTGACCAGGTCCTGCTCGGCCAGTAGGTGAGGGGACTAACGGAGGGTCAGTGCTACTGCAGGGAGTGCATGAAGCTGTCCAGGTTGTACTCTGTGTCGTACTGCTGGTGGTCCCACAGCTCTCCTAGATTATCCAGCACAGACTTCATGGAGGCTTTCCCTGAGGTCGACGGCGAGTGCTCGGCTTTGTCAGTCTTGTCCTGAAACACATCAACAAATGAGGAAGTTCAGACTAACTGTACCTTCAGGTGGGAATGTGAGCTGTGTTTGACTAACAAATGTTGCTAAATGCGGATCTCACCTTGTCGAGCGTGAACAGGTTGAGGAGCTGGTCTGTGCCCATGCTCTGCAGGCTGCTGTTGTCTTGGCTGATAACCGTGTTAGCGATGCTCATCTTGAATTTCTGCAGTCCCATTATCTTCTCCTCCAGCGTGCCTCGTGTGATCAGCCGGTACACGTTCACCACGCGTTTCTGCACAGAGCCAACATGGTGGTCAGAGGTTAACAGAATGTATCAGATGTGCCTTCCTGTGCCTGTTTGATTTCACTTGGTTCATTCTGCATCATTGGTTACAGACAGAAGTGGCGTCACACAATCCAACCCTGGCCTGAGGCTATATTTAATAATGCAGCAAGGAAAGGCTGATGATACACTCACTTCCTGGATTCCGTGTCACCTGTGAAGATAAAATTTATCAAAACAAAAACGGCTAACCACACCTGTCCTATCCTATGGGCTCGGTCCATGGCCTGCAGGTCCCTCATGGGGTTCCAGTCATGCTCCACAAACACCACAGTGTCTGCACCTGTCAGGTTCAAACCCAGACCTCCAACATGAGTGGTCAGCAGCAGCACATCAATGGACGGGTCGTTGTTAAACCTGAGGGACAGACACGAGTGAGACAGTTGAACACAGCAGCAGCACAAAGCGGCCTGCTGCAAAAACAGTCTGCTGACCTGGAAACGATGGAATGGCGCTGGCCGGCCGGCACGCTGCCGTCCAGCCTCAGGTAGGTGACGCTGGGCAGTTTGGGTTTCAGCAGGTCGTGTTCCACAATATCCAGCATGCTTTTCAGCTGACAGAAGATCAGCACACGATGCTGCGCCACCACCGCCTCAGTGCCCCCTTCTGATCCTCCGCCACCGCCCAGACCACAGTCCAGCAGCAGCTGTGGAGCAGAAACACATCTTTAAATCTATTCTGTGATATCACACAAACACACACACACACACACACACAGGAGACCTGCGACAGTGTGTTACCTGTTTGAGAGCAGAGAGTTTGGGTGCGTGCTGGATGTCCCGCAGGCTCGAGTTCTGACCAGTCAGCTGCTCAGTGACACGTTTGTACTCTGGATGCTGCGGCGTCAGGACCAGGCTCGGGTGGTTACACAGTTTCCGCAGATACTGCAGGGCCTGAAAGAAGAAGGTATGAATCAATGATCCCAAACAAGAAGACCAATGTTTACATTTTTATTATCCAAAATGGAAATTGGCTTCAAATGTTCCGTCCTCGTCCTGCACATCCGTGTATATGGAGGATTTTTTTTTTTACACATTGGTTACACCTCAAAGATACACAGGACGTATTTACCTGTAAATATTTGATGCCAGCAATAAATGAAATCTACCTGGAAGACGTGGCCTGTTGCTTTGAGTTTGGGCTTCTCCTCTTCCTCCGCAGAGGCCACAGAGATGCTGTCCTCCACGCTGGCTTTGGCTCTTGACTTAGCAAAGTCTTCATACAGCTGAACCTGCAGGGAATGAAGAAGCAAAGCAGGTTAATGCATGAAGTTTGTGTGATAATGCAGCCTGAAAACCACAACAAGAAAAAAGACAAGTACCTGTAGAGGGCTCAGGTTGCAGTAGTAGTCCTGAATTATTTTAGGAGGAAGATCTTGGAGGACATCCTCCTTCATCCTTCTCAGGAGGAAGGGTAACACCTGTCGATGTAGGGCCTCCATCGCCAGCACACCTACAAGGAGAAACAATCATTAACAGTTCCAAGTCTTTATTGATTAAGCCAAATTAAACGGATATAAGCTGACCAGCTTCTTGTTCCCGTGAGGAGCTTTTAGCGTCCCGACTAGCAAGGATAGGTTTCCCGTAGCGAGCTGCAAACTGTCGTTCTGTTCCAAGAAAGCCCGGCATGAGGAAGTCAAACAGAGACCAGAGCTCCAGGACGTTGTTCTGAGGACACACAGAAAAATCTTCATGCTCAGACCAGTAAAAATACAGGAAGAGAAGTTTAATCTCCACAGGATGGTGTCTCACCTGAATGGGTGTTCCTGACAGAATGATTCTGAAGTTAGCCGCCAGCTGTTTGATGGCTTTGGAAAGTTTGGTTTTCCCGTTTTTGATGACGTGACCCTCATCGAGGATACAGTAGTTAAATTTGATATTTCTAAAAAAAAAATAAAAACAAAAACTTGGATTACCTAAATCAAAACCAGAAAAGGACAAATAAAAACAGGCACTCACCTAAAAAAGTCGATGTCGTTTCGTACAACATCGTAAGAGGCAACAACGAGATTGTGTTTTTTCACCTGATGTTGCAGCCTGAAATGGTAACATGTGAGTGACACCGTTCTCCACCACAACATGATTCATTCCCCGACTCATCCTTACCGTATCCGCTCGGTGGGAGGCCCGGTGTAGTGCAGCGGGTTGAGGTACTCTTTGGCGCAGAACTTGCTGACTTCATCCACCCAGTGTCCGGTCAGTGTGGGAGGACAGACCACCAGAGAGGGCAGTGGGCTGCAGTCTGCTGCCTTTGTCTTGGCATATTCCTGAACCCTGAACAACACAGTAAGATTAACAACATTTTAAAATTATGAAGGACACAGACAGGAGAGAGCATCCATCAGGCTCTCAGTAGTACCTGAGGTAGTGATCGCCTGCCAGGATGCAGATGGACTGCAGCGTCTTGCCCAGGCCCATGTCATCACACAGAATCCCGTGCAGCTTGTACTTGTTCAGGAAGGACAGCCAATTCACGCCATCCTGCAAGATAAGACAAAGCAGCAGGGCTGAAGTCCTGACAGCACCGAGCTGACCAACAACAGCAGCAGCAGAATGTAAAACAGGACGGCTGCACTGATCCATTAAAAGAGACAAATGGCTGCTCTCAGCAGAGACATTTCTAAGAGGAAACAGCATTTAGCCCGTCTCCATCTGACAACGTGTGCTGTCAGCATCTATATGGCCAGCTGCAGCATTAAAAGCCAAACCTCTTCCCTGAATCTGGCAGAAATATGATCACACAGGAGGTGAAGCACTGTTCCGGCAGTCTGTGTCCTGGTGGACAAACATCCACAGGGACGGCATCCTTCATCAAACTGACACACACACACCTGCTGGTACTTCCTGAGCTCAGCTTTGATGGGCACCGGGATCTTATAGTTCTCCAACTTCCTGCCATCTAGCAGCTGCTCCAAGAAGTGGCGTTCTCTTGCTTTCTGGCGGATCAGGTCAGCCGACATGGCGGGGGGGTCTGGAATACCCGCCTGGTAGACAAAAAGAAAGAAATGTTAGTCTGAAATGGTAAATAATAACATCTAATAACTCCTGTCAGGGTGTTTGCACCTCCAGCGGCAGCAGGCGGATAAGTGTAGCAAAACACTGCGTGGCCATGAAACGGATGCTGTCACTGGGGTCGCTCATACGTCCGAGCACCGGGACAACGAGCAGCACGATGTAAGGTACAATGTCCACATCTAGCTGCTCCATGACACCTGCAGAGACGTTAGTCAAGGACGAAACTGTACAGACATAACAGCAACCAAGACAGACATACACTATACAGGGACAAAGGATACAGGCTAAAGCCTCGATGGCTCCCTCCTGCTTTGTGCTGTCATCTATAGCAGCTAACCAGGGCAGTACACACTCAAGGAAACTGTTCATGGTCTCAAGTGTGGCGATCTTACTGTGCACACCCACACAACGTGCAGCCATGTGACGCACGGCGGTGTAAGGGTGCTGCAGGCAGGTGAACAGATTGGGCAGGAGCTCCAGTAACTGTAACACAGGAGAGCAGCTGTTAAATGATCATCCTGTAAAAATAAATACTGGTGATTTCATGTTTTGAGACACACATCAGTGGCCTTACCAGTGACTTCAGTTCAGCAGCCATCGCTCCAGCCATGACTTCCAGTACTTGCAGAGAGTTGACCAGTTCCTGAGCTGCAGTGTCGCCCCTCTCCAGCTGCACCTGCCTGTCTGAGGACACACATGAGACCCCACAGTCAATCAAACCGCAAAGATCCTGAGCGGCCTGATGTGGAATTATAACACTATTCATACCAATGCGCTGACTTTCTGCTGCCACCGTCCTCAGAGGCCCCACGGTGTTCTCCCACAGGTACGGCAGACTCTTGGTGAGGTCTGCACCAAAGTGCCTGGCAATGGTTGTCAAGGAGAAATCTGCCCCTCGTCTCTGAATGAGAAACGGCTTCTTGCTCTATGAGGAAAAATAAACAAGACAACTGGATGTTAATACAAGCTGAACGTGAGGAAAATGTACATTATGTCTAAATGTTCTGTACCTCATCATTATCAGTGCTGAGGGTGCTGCCTGGAGGAAGCTCCGTGTTGGGAGTCTTCTGAGCTTTAGGCGCTGGACCCCTCTTACTAGTGATGGCAAACGCAGCCCTCTGGTGACGGTACAGGGTGATGATGCCTCGGGTTTTGTTGACCAGGTGATACATGCCCTCTTTCTCCCCTCCTGACAGCACATGCAACCAAATTCAGTCCTGAGGTACTCAAACTAAGCAACTGGAATAAAATGAAATGTCAGACTAACCTCTGGCATTGTCCTGTGTGGGAGGGACAGGGCAGGCAGACGAAGGTGTGACCGCAGAATCCACGCAGGCAGAGGCACAGAGGTTTTTGATGATCTTGGAGTTGGGGCACGGTGAGCGTGCAGCACACTGCTGCAGCAGCTTAGCTATGTAAGAAGCAGCGTAACCCTGGATGAGGGTGTTCTCCTCCCTCTTGATGGCTTCCATCAGAGGCCTGACCAGAGGGTTGAGTTTGTCAGGAAGTACCTGCAGGTTAATCACTGCACAGGCGGTGAACATGTGGACTCGCAGGTGCAGCTGCTGCCACTCTGTGCTGGTCTCCAACACGGTCGCCTGAGCCTGCTGACGTTTGCCGTCTAGTGCCTGCCACTGTTTCGACTTGACATTCAGACCTGCCGTTGACTCCGTGAAGATGGTGGTTACCTAGGAAACAAGCAGGAGAGCAATGCAATATCCACCCAGCCTTTGAAGGTACCAATCTGCTGGGTCAGTTCAGAAAAGGAGAACAATATTACAGGTAGATTTACCAGTTCATTAGCTTGGTCGATGGTGAAAACACTGCAGTTGAGGCGGTCTTGGAGGTCTATGTTGGATTCAGCTAGCAGCGCAATGAGCTGCTTGCACTCGTTCTGCATGCGTGTGAAGGGGATGGCGATCTCATCATAGTACAACTGCTCAGACAGAATGGCCAGTAGACGCGGCTGCACCATAGACGACACCACCTGACAATCCTAAAAAAAGCACAAGTATTTAGCATCCTCATACCTTGTATAGATACAAAGTGTACAAAGTAAAACTTCAGTGCTTCTCACCTTCTGCAGAGCTGCCCACTCACACAGCACCAGGGCCACCGCTATACGCTGCAGGGCAGACTTGGAGTTGAGGTGGAAGAGCAGCAGCTGGCCCAAAGACTCAGCTGGTCTGATCTCCTGAGATGCAGCGTTGAGCTGAGGGTCACAGATACACCTACACAGAGCCCCCAACAGTCTGCAATACAGGATGAGCAGGAGAACACACCATCAGAAAACTGCTTCATTTGACAGTTTCATTTCCTTCATATCACATCAGAACTGCTAACTTACTTAGCCGCCATGAGCCGAGCACGAAACACAACATAATCCCTCGTCACCGGGTCATCCGTCACAGTCTCTGCTCCTGCTATATACTCCTGGACCGTCTCCTTCACCTGATTGCACCCCTGACGTGCCTTTGATCCGGACTTCTCCTGTTAAGCCCACACAACCATTCATGAATAAAATGATGCTAGTCTGTCTCCTAGCAACCACAGTGAGCTGCTCTCAATTTGAGTTTATCACCATTAATTTATTGATGCTTCTATTCCAAAATAATACACATCCTGCACTACAAAATATCATCTGAAATACAAGAATAGCAGTAGGGAGATGAGAGGTTCCTACCTTGGAGCGGGCCTTCACCTCCAGCAGCATGTTCAGGTCTATGGGAATGTGAGAAGCCTGCATCATGAGACAGAGCCAGGCGCCCATCCACGGACAGCTGGCCGCTACCACATACTGCTGAGGGGCCTGAGACAGCAGCTCCATCCACACCTGCACACAGAGACGCATATTAAACAAAAAGGTAATAACTCAAACTGCTGCAGAAAAGTGTTGTTATTCGACAAACCTTTTGGATGAGCTCAAGGATTTCCTCGTTGCTCTCCAGTATGCAGGACTGGAAGATGTGGCGGAGCATGTCCTGCAGGATGGGATTTATCCACACTGCACAACTCTGATGAACAACATGCCAAGACACAGCGGGGAGTTACCAAAATCACAATTTAAACTGCTACTGCTATTTAATTGTCAATTTGTCCTTGATCAAAGTTACCTGGTCAGCCTTAGACAGGAGTGTGAAAAGAGTTTCCAGTGCCGCCCGTCTTACCGATGAAATGGTGTGTCTCAGGAACGGCCAGACTCGAGGAACGAGGACGGTGAGCGATTGCTGCATGCTAGAGAGAACAGGAAAGTTTGTCATCATTAATAAACAGACCAGAAAAGGCACGTCACTGTTAATAAAGTCAATAAAATGATTCAACGTTGTTACGATTCACAAATATCACATCAGATGTGTAATGTCCCCTTCAGAGTGCTGACCTGCACTGTCGGACTTGTGGGTAGGTCAGCAGTGAGGACAGCAGAGTCATAATACTGTTGGTAGAAGCTGTGAGATCATCCAGGTCCAAAAGAGCGTCCCACAGTGTGTTGACTATGAAGGGTACCTGAGAGACATTAAGATATTCAGAACAAGGACTGCATGAAAAACAACTGAAGGATGGTGTTGACTCTGACCTTATTGGGCAGTAGCTGCACCAAGCCTTCCACCACAGGGATGAGAGCTGAGGCTGCTACAGCCCGGACATCATCGTCCAGGTCCTGTAGACCTTCTGTTACAGCAGGGAGGACACGGGGCAGTAAAACAGCAATCAAGTCCTGAGACACAGAGGGACAGACGGATCCAAATCCGCATATAAAATGATGTTTACAGGGACATGTCATCATCACACGCTGCACATATGTTGCCAGACCAAGGGAAGCTTTCATCATCCATGTTCTCCAGCCCTCACAATTTACATTCATGACCATATGGTGCTCTAATCAGATGCAATGTTAGCAGCTCATCATACACAGAGAGAACAGGTGGTACCTGACGGACAGCCAGGGCGTACTTGATCCCCAGCAGGCCTCCGTGACGAACTTCCCACTGGTCCTCTTTCAGCAGCTTCAGCAGGACGTCCACAGTCATAGAAACACCCGTTTCATTCATGTGGCGGAGAGCCACGCCGAGCGTCTGGGCACATGTCTCCCTCACAGGAGCCACCACCTGCCAGAGGGAGAGGCAGAACAAATATCAGGGATGGACAGAAAGCAGCTCAACTAGTGAAGCTGTCCTCATTATCATCATGTGCATCGAGGTGGCTGAGGATGAGTTAATGATTCATCCGCTCACAGGATGGATATTGATTATTGGCTGGGTGCAGTGTAATAATAACACGGACAGCCAAGCTTCTTATGAGTGGTTCCTGCAATGGGTGCCAGAAGGCATTTGGCAAACATCACCATGTTATGAAACTATGGTTAGGCAAATGAGGCTGCACATTCAGCAGGACATTTTGTAACATCTGATATATGAAAAAAAAAAAAAAAAACAGGAAATGTTCATGCAGAGTTTTCTTATCTCACTGATGTGTTACCACAGCAATGAGGATGAACAGAAACTGTGACACAAAGATATCTCACAGGCGCTAGAAATCCACCCACAGATACAGACATTCCCTGAATTAGAATGACAGTTGACATCTCATAGTAATCAGTGCAGCATCCTCTGTACCTCATCAGACACAAAGTCCCCAAAGCGATCCAGAGCAAAGACACAGAGCAGCCGGATGACCAGGTCCTCAATCCACTCATGATGTTGTCGCACCATCTAGAACAAACCATCAGGACGCCTAATTAATCCAACTGATGGATTAAAAAAAAAAAAAAAAGACGGCATGAAAAACTGTTTAAGACCGACCTGCTGAGCAGTGCTTCCCACCAGCTTGCCACCCCCAGCACCATGGGACTTGAGGATTTCTCTAAGACCTGTGCCTGCACCGTGACGAACCTGCAAAAACACAGCTGCTGTTAGTCTGCATCGGCTCAAAAAAAATACAGACAGAAAACAGGGATTACATCGACTAATACAACACGCCAATTGTTTGTGTTGTTAACCTGAAAGCATCTTTAACTCAGTCAACATCTGCATCTTTATCATATCTATTTATGAAGTCAGTTTTTACCTCCCATGAAGGATTGAAGAGGTCATTACAGAGCTCCTCACAAAAGCTCTCCAGAGGCCACTCGTTTATCTGAAGACAATAACATCATTCTGTTGTCGTCATGTGTTCACTTGGAAAAAAAAAAAATCAATACAGTCATCTGTGATTCCTCACCTCCTCTAAAAGACCGGAGTTATCTGGAACGTTGTCGATTAAGACTTTATTCTCCGTGGCTGGTTGATCGATGACGACGTTGGTGGTTTTTCTACGTTTCTCCTCAGGTTCACCCTCAAAACTGTCATTACTAAAAGAAAGAGTCACTTTGTCACAATGTGGGAGGAATCTATACATAATGATCTAATGATCGTACCTCTTTTCATTAGGATCCATGTCTCTGGATCTTTGTTTTGCCACCAGTTTAGCCATCCTCTTTGCCTTGTTCTTTTGACGACTGCTCATGCCTGGCCGGAACTCTGAGTCGATCAGTTCAGCAGCCTGAATGGTCTGAAAACAAAAGCAGTGAAGCTGATGACACACTTCACTGAACATGACGACGCGCCCACATCCTTCATCAGCTGCTCCACATCACGTTAATTCATTCACTTCGTTCTTCAAAGTATCGTGAATCATTGCTGGGTGAATAACAGCAGCTAAATACACGACCCAGCTGTATTATTCATTACTGTATTTGACTTTTTGCAGCTTCGGTGCTTCATTCTGCAGGTTTCATCATTATGTCACACAACCTTTTAGAGAATTGCCAGTGGATGTGTTTGTGTTTCACACACACCATATGAGGAAAAACACAAATGAATCATAACAATAAGAGAAAGAGATGATTCACCAAGAAAACTAAAGAGAAGATGGCACAATCAGAACAAATTTAACACAGCTTCCTGGGCAGATAACCTGTCCAGACAAGCCTTTATGCTGCACAACAGCATGTTAGTCACATATGAGACAAACAATAGCCTGCCTTCTCTTGCATTAGTGACGCTCAGTTTGACTTGCTCGATAGGAAATGGCTGCCTCTCCACAGTGCAGAGTTCTCCGTCAAAGATGATGCAAAGCTAGGAGGCTAAAATGGGACCCACCACATGGTTGCGGGAGCTGGATCCAGCTATGCTTTTACTTCCACTGGCCTTCAGCCCACTGGTTTGGCAGGTATAGTCCAGGTCCTCGTCGTTGAACAGCTCCTCTGTGTCCATACCAATAGCAGCACCCATGTCTAGGCCCAGCTTCTTCTGCAGCAGCTTCCTCTGACGGGCAAGACGTTCCTTAGGGTCCATCTCGCCTATGAAACACCACAATGACAAGGAACTTCAGACAGTGTTAAGACATGCTGCACGACAACATGAAGAAATGAAGTCACAAATAAACACAGGAACAGCTTCAGAAATAGCTCAGTGTCACCTAGAAGTGCTAAATTTAGTCAACATGGACAGTAAAGTGGACCCAGAATGAGAAGTGAAATCAGATCAGGGAAGCAGTGAGTGGTACATACAGACAGGAAGTTCAAATGAATGTCAAAGGATAACAACAAGCAGCTTTACATGTTCAAGTCTCAAGAGGTCAAGCTCGTTTCTTGAGTTTAGACAGAGGCAGTTTAATGGTATATAAAGCTTCACTACAAACCAGTTTTGTCATCCTGCAGCTCAAATTCTGCCCCTGCCGATCCCAGCAAAGATGCCCCATGCTTGAGCAGGCGGGAGATGTCAAAGTGGTAAAAACTCAACCGGTCACAAGAGGACTCCTCTGGAGAGAGATCCTCACAGGACTCTACAGGACACAAACAGGAGCGGTTTTATGTTGTTGTCAGCTAGTACTGAAAATATACATGTATGAATTTAGCACAATTTTTAATCTATCATCCTAAATACTGACATAATTCTTGCCCTTTTATGAGCCAAAACAATACGTCATTTTTGGCAAAAGAACAACAGTTAGTGGCCACAGAGGAGGGTTTAATGCTCACCTTCTTTAGGTTTGGGTGTCGGGTTCCACTCAGGAATATTCTTCACAATGGCCTCCACAGCTTGGCCCGCTGCTATTCGAGTGTCCCAGTTGGGACTCCGTAGATAGGTTAAGACCTTGTATTTGACAAAACACAAATTCATTTACACATACATGACACTTACGGATGTTTGTGACAAACTCTTATATTAAAACACACCTTTGATAAGAGATTGTTGAGTTCGTGTGGGTGGAGTTTGACCACTTCTCCAAGCTGCTGAGCTGCTGCCTTCCTGGTTACTGGTGTTGTTCCAGTGTCGAGCAAGATAAACAATCTATCAAGTCTAGAAACAGGTTATAAAAACAACAATGAGGAGGTCAAGACAAACATTACACCCAATACACACATCAGGCATTATAAAACAATGATTGTCTCACAGCCAGAACTGTGGCACTCTGTGGATTTATTAAAGAAGAATGTTACAACAAACATGCAGATTTCATTTCACTTATAGCCTGCCGAATGAGCCCAGTCTTTCACTGAGGTCAGTAGCAGTCTATTAATAAAGTAAAGTGGATTAGAGATACCACACAGATGAGTTAGTGGAGGTGAACTTTAATCTAACCATTCCAAACAATCTAATTGCATCTGTAAAGTGATGCCTGCAGCCGTCTGTCACTGTTCAGAACACTATCAGAACATGTTGATCTCCACAGGAAGACAGACAATGGTTTGACTCTCACATCACCGTTAACCACCATTTAACGTCAGATCAATAAGGAGCAATACATCTGATATGAAATCAATACAAGTAGCACCTAGTTGTGTGCATATTTCATCCATGAGTATTGACTAAGTTACAGCATGCTAGTTTTTTCCTCTCTAATTGCCATTCTCCACCAGATCAGAGTGAGATTAGCAGTTCTAGCTAGCTAGCCAACTAACCGTTAGGGGGATTAAACGGGATTATCTTACCTTGATACGGCCATGATCAATTACTGTATCACCGACCCACATTCAACACACAGCCAACAGTGTGACGACCTCCTCCTACGCTGTTTAACGTTCCCACTGAGACGGATAAACAGTAAAAGATGTCATTAGCTAGTTAGCAGCTATCGCTAGCTAGCTAGCCGAGGCCCGAGCTGTGTGCTCGTCAGCGACTTCACAACCGACTCATGTCTTCAAAGTTGTCCCCCGTCGTCCCTCTGGAAGCCTCTCCGACAAAAATAGCGTCAAATATCATCAATGTAAAGCTCGATTTACCCTTCAGAGCTCTTGGCGGATAAATATTTTAACCTGATTAGATTTAAAGAGTTATTTAGTTGCACGTTGAGGGCAACCCAGAAGACTGTTTTTATATGAGGAGCCATCTTGCATTTATTCCTTCCTCCATCGCAGGCGGAAGCTGATTGGCTACAAGCATCCAGGAGAGCCAATCAGAATGCGCGATAAAAGAGGAAACGAATAGAGAGAAATAAAGGGAATAGTTTTATTCTGATTTATACCAGATACACGAACAAACAACTTTATATCATTTAAATAAATATAATAAAAAAATGAAATTATATTAACATCATACTTGTTTATGTACACATCAGTCTTTGATTTCAATGACCTTAT
>JAVQJX010057641.1:0-10874 GCA_036025115.1 Ambassis agassizii
GGAATCTGATCAAGGTGTTAATTTTACAATAAGCGGCTGACTTGTAGAGACACTGTGTGGTGTTGATTAATACTACAATAAATACAGTATGTAATCAAAGAAACTACATATTATCCATCATAACAGTTGGGCAGCAAAGTCTGGCTGATGTCCAATTTTTAACAGAAGGCCAATACCTGCACTGTATACCAGTCTAATGCTACTAACAGCTTCAGTCAGACACAAAGAGCCTCTCCACCACCCAAGCCAACATTACCCCAGCACTCCCAGTAGGTACATCAGCTCAATTATGATTATGGCAATGACTGATTGCATTTTAACTCTCCCCTGTTCCCCAAATAAGTCTGGCCATCACACTGAGAGAGACGGAGAAGAGAAAGAGAGGGAGACAGAGACCGAGATAGCAGCGTCATCTCCGGTGAGCTACAAGCATCCCAGATGCCAGTCTCCAGGACGGTATCAAACATCTCAGTGGCAGACTCACCATGAAAATAATCTATACCTACAGGAAGTCAATTAAAAAGTGCCAGGGGAGATTAAGAGCAGCGTGACAGCTTTTCGTCAGGGCACAGGTTTGTCTGGGAGAACCAGCGTGTTGCATGTCTGCTTTGTGAGTGAGTGGAGGGTAAATTGTCTGTGTTGGTAGCAAAGACGTGTTGGAAAGCAGGCGGCTGCGCCAAGCAGAGGGAGGAGACCATTGCAGAACAGCCCTTAAAAGCCCCCTCATGAATATTAAAAAGGCCCTTGGCAGTCGGCGGCTCTGCTACAAGTTTGCAAACCAGCGTAATGTGTCTGTTTGCGCTGAGAAAGGGCTCAGTCCGGATATCAATTAAATCAAGCGTTGTCAGTCTGATGGCCCTCTCAATGGAGGGACAGCCCATTCCCCTCTACACATCAGCTCAGCTTTGTGTCAACCATCCATCTCTCATCCTCCCCTCCGCTTCCTCCTCTCTCCCGGTTGCCATCTTTATCAGCATTGACGCACTCTCTCCCTCTCTCTCTTCTCCTTTGCTCTCTCCCTTTCTGTCTCTCAAGCAGCCGGTAACTGAATGCACAAATTACTCTCCCCTCCACCTTTAACTCCCACTAAATCTTTCCCCTTTTCCACTTTGCTGAGCCGGGATATTTTATTCCTCCATCAAATATGCATCCCATTAATTAAGTTAAATTACTCCTGACTGCCAAATATCCCCTGCCCCGATGGGTGTCAACACAGAAATGCATGACTGTGAACCTGCAATGACACGGCCCTAACACTTAAACATGAGTTACAGCCTTTTCCAGCTCCATCCATGGGCAGATTACCAGACACTTTGGG
The DNA here is from genome assembly GCA_036025115.1 of Ambassis agassizii. NCBI lineage: Eukaryota > Metazoa > Chordata > Actinopteri > Ambassidae > Ambassis > Ambassis agassizii. The sequence goes on from JAVQJX010057641.1 coordinate 1,319, forward strand.
CTGCTGGAATTAAGCACCATTCGCTCCTTCCCCTCCACCCAGCTTTTTAATAAGTGCACAATGGATGACACTCGCACTTCTGACAATGAGAGGACTGATATTTTAATTACACCCCTTTTTTCATCTGCCTTCCTCTTCATCTTTTAATTGCTGTTGTTAATCACTCATTAACTTCCCTCTCTTTATTTTTTTTCCTTCTACAATATACCTATGACACGATTAGCTCTATAGAATGGATTGTTCAGCAACATTTTTTAAATAATTCAACTACTTTCATAGGATAAAGTCTGTACTTCTTTTGTCCTGGTTTGGGGGTGGAGGGTGTAAACTCATCCTCCACTACGGAACAAAGAGTGCACACATTTGTTAGCAGATATTAATCTTGGTAAATTAAAAGTCTATCATGGGGTCTTTTAAGGTAAAGACTAGTACTTGTTTGTCTCAAAAGTTTATATTCAACAAAAACAAACAGTGATGAAGAGCTAAGACATTTGAGCAAATAAACCACTGAGATTTTGCATAGTACACAAAAAACAGTGGCTTCTTAACTTCTACAGTCCTCAGGAGTAGTGTAACTTACCATCATAAGCCTATGTGCTGTGTTGGCTCCCTAGCTTAACTACTGATCTTGCCGTTTAGTGTCTGGACCCAATGTTTGTTTTGGTTTGTCTTTGATTAAAGGGAAATGGTTTGATTACGAAGCCCCGGGGCCGTGTTGTGGGCCCACTAAAGAATATGAGATAGTTATTAAAACCTAATAGGACTGATATGCTGACAGAGATTTCTCCGCATCGTATACACACAGAGATGCTGAGCGGAGTCCCATTCAAAATCTTCAAAAGCATCATTTCACCAACTTGAGACTGACCAAGCAAACCAGACTTTATCTCCCTCAAGTACTTGTTCGGTGTAGTTTAAAAAACAAAGTTAATAGCATTCATCGCTTTTCTGCTGAGTATCAGGCCTTACAACACAAACTCAACTAATGAAGCCATATGTTTGTTGTCATCTCCTTGGCTGAGCGATACCTGTGAAGACACATCACTTATGAGGAAATGGAGTCTGACAATTCAGCTCCAAAACAAGTATAAAAAGTGTAAAACTGTAAGCTGGTGGATTTATATTGATACATCGATGCTGTCGAGATTTCTCTCCCCCCCTCTCTTTTTTTCCTATCTTGCCTTTCTCAGTGTGTGCATGTGTGCCTGTGCATGAGTGTGTTTCTATTGCAAAAAACATTAATTTTACAAACATCAGCCCAAGGCTACTAAACACATCCAATCCATTATGCTGCGCTTTATCGTGTTACGGGGGGTAACGGGCTGTAAAGCTGTCTCGGTCATAAAGAGCGATCGCAGAGTGCCGAGTCAAACCAGAACGCAGAGCTCTCCAAGCAATGCGCAGCCCTCGTTATCATCAGAACAGCTCCGTCACATACTTAACCTTTCCAGACCAGCCTTTCTGCATTATTTTCCAAATGACCTTTAGCGTTACTTATTTCATTTCCGATAATGGCACACTAAATTTAGTTAAATGCATCAGAGCAAAATGTGTTTATTTTGGTGAAGGGGTCTACTGACTGACAAGGACCGTATTCCCAGACTTTAAAGTGTCCAAAGCAGTAAACATTAATACATCTTCCTGATAGGATTAAGTACCACCCAGCAGTTTGTCTGATGAGCAGAAATTTTAGCAGGGAGTTCAAGTAAGTACATGATCTATATCTAGATAAAGAAAATGAATATGTGGCTGTCATTTTATCCATAAAGGTGTGGATCACAGCTCCACTAGAGGACACAAACTTTGTGTCAAGATCAAGTCACCAAGTTTTTAAGACATTAACAGACAAAAAAGACCATAAGTGTGCTTCATAAGTTTCTTAATTTTCTTTTAATGTCTCACAAAGCTACATCGAGTGTTTTCAAAACATCCAACATCAATGCAGTTATTCTAGTGCTGTTGTATCATAGACCAAAATCCCTCTGCAGTCTGTAAGAAGCAGTGTATTTCACGCCCTTGCTATATAAGCGGAGGGGGTGGTGTGGAGACATCTTAGTGAAATCGCTAATGTACGTGATGATTAAGTGTAACTCAAATACCGAGTGTGTTGTTCATAGGCCTGACAGGCAGTAATTTGGTGTATTATATTCTGCGGTTTTAATTGCACGCCACCAACGTGTCCCTGTGACACGTTATGAAGCGATGATGTACAATTATTTCGGGGCGGCGGGAGATCAGCGGAGTGACATTATAATCATCCACATAGGGATCCCTCTCTTCATCTGCAACAACCATTAATGTTTAAATGGGAGGAAGGAAGAAAAAAAAACATAAAAATAGTTCTCAGGGAGTTCTAACCAGAATCTGTTTGAGGATTATAGAGAATCACGTCAGGGGAGAAGGAGAGGGGTGTGGACAGACAATAGAGGGGCTGAGTTAAGTGACGGCTTTCTCTGGATAAGCAGCAAGCTAAGATGCTCCTCCACTGTCACTGCCAGACCTCACACTTCTCATACAGGCCCGGGCATTAAGGCACATTACAGCGGATGAGCAACGCAGGGCGGAACTGATGGGCTATTCTGGGAACAGACCAGACAATCTCACAAGACAGGGGGGACATAAAAACCCTGACATGAGCCTGCCCCATCCTGTTAACAGTCAAATCACACACACAACACCCAACATGAAATCATGACTATATATACTCTCTCTAACTCCAAGTCAAGAAAACGAGAGGGGGGAGGGAAAAACACAATGCACCCTCCTCCGCACACTAGACAAACTTTAGCACACTGAAAACTTTTTGTGTTGCGAGAAAGAAATTGTTTTTTCAAGCTTTGTTCAAATTCCTGAAGTGACAGTAGGATACGGGCAGCTTATGACCCATAATCATAAAATGGCGGTCCACAAGAGGACAATCCATGTCCATGATAGTGTTAATACCTCTAAGGCCTGGGCTGAGATATTAAACCAATGCCTCAAAACATTTAGACTGTTTATGCATAATTTAACACCTACAACAGCACTGGATGTCCGTTGCATCTTTAGGGAGGACAAGAGAGCGGGAGGGTAGAAATGCTGAATCCATGGCCTTTCTGTTACATGATGGAAGAGAGGAGGTGGAGGCTCATTAAATGGCCAAGCCCCACTGTGGACAAAACACAACAGGAGCAGATACAAGTATCTGCTGTCTTAAATGCTGAAGGATTTTTTTCTTACCAATTAAATATGGGAAATGTTATCTTTCATATCTTTCAACAGCCAATTTGTGTTTTTTTTCTCTTTTTACACCTTAAAATGTATATATATTATAGGAAAATTAGGACAAATGAGTTATTTTGAAAATAAAGACAAGCATAGGCAGACATATAGGTAAGGACCATGGATGTAGAAGAAAAACGGAAAGGCAGAGCCAGAGAAAGCCTATGAGGCGGTAGCGATGATGAGCGAGGCACTGACCAGCACACTCAGGTTTGATTGGCAGTATGGTCAAGGGTTCCAATCTGTCCTGCCCTTGCATTTGCATTTGTTAATTAAATGCCACAACAATATGATCTTTAACTATCAACAACTTCCCCCCTGGCTGCTTGAAAGAGAGCAGCAGCACTGTGCTGAGGCTTAAGTGAGGTGGACAGCCGAGGTGCAGCTCATCCATTCTTTCACAGAGTCAGAGCCAATGGTAATCTCCTAAACTGAAAGTTTAACAAGGAAAAGACGGCAATCGATGGCAGTGAGAAGGAAATTTTTTTAAGGAAAGGGGAGGAAAAAAGGTGCACTAACAATGCGCTGTGCATAAACAACACAGCAATAAACTTAACCTATAACTAATGGCTGCTGTACACATGACAGAGATTAAAAAATATATAGCAACAAAAGGATCTTAAACGTAGACTTGTTTTAATTGACATGATGAATTGTGATTACACAAAAAACTTTTTTGGTTAAGCAAAATGCTGTTCTGTCATTAGTATCCGCAGGAGAATGCAGAGCTTAATCGCACTATAATCTCACTTTTCTAGGTCACCCAAAACAAAACGGGTAATCACATTACACATTACACCTGAAACATGGTCATCCATTAGTAACGTGCTTTAGATTCAGATTAAGCACATATCCTCACACGTGAAAAGTTTGGGAAGGGGAGCGGGTTATGTGTATGTATGGCTGTGGCCTTAATGAGGGGGTTTCTGGGGGGTTTCTTTGTATTTGCTGCTCTTTAGTCAAGAGAAAGGATGGCCTGGTGATCAGTCAGTACTGAAAGCACACACAGGGCCGATTTGTCACCAGTGGCTGGCACTGGCAGCACACAGCTCCTCTATCCACATGATTTGTGAAACCAGGGGCTGTATTTAGTAGTCCCATTTAAAAGCATATTGGAGAAGTGTTCCTTATGTATATGTGTTTGTTTGTGTGTGTATGTAAAGCTAGACACTTGGTCAGAGCCCAACACATTTGCAGCACTTGGGAAAAGACGGTTTTCAGCTGGAGGGCTTGTGAAACATGAGCCTTTCCTCTCATTAAAGGAGAAGCTGTGTTTAAACCAAAGCTTGTTTGCTCCTGCTGTAATATGTTTGTGAACATCAGCGGGAGCAAATAAACACATTCACTCTGCTCAGGCTTTAGAAGAACAAAATCGGCCAGCGACTGAACTAAATGGAACGGTTTACACGGAATCACACAGAGGGAGAAACTAATAACTCTACATATGTCTTCATCTTAGCGAATGTGCAGCCACAGAAGCTCGACTGCACAAAGCTGGAAATCCCACAATTTATTGTATTCCCTGACTGCATGTTAAACAGCTTAACACGTCCATTTGAACATGGCAAGGCAGTGAGGAGGTCTACCACGGGAATGGAAGGATCTGAACACAACATATGGTCGACATGTAGGGGGTACAAGGTAGCGCTACAATAACTTGCACTACTGGGTATTTATAGGCTGGTGGTTACCTACATAAACTTCCAATTAGAATTATTTGTACAGCTGGAAAGATAAAGAAGGTAAAATAAACTTGGCTTCTCTTTTATTTAATCCTCCGGAAAAAGACCTGGAAGGAGTAAAAGGTAATAGAGAGTTTATTCACAAATTAAGTTGAGGATGTTAATGTATTTATAGGGTTATTTTTGGATCGCGGTCAACAATAAATACTGTTAAATTGATTGCTTTACTGCCTGTATAAACATGTGTCTGGGTTTTCATACAGAACCATTAAGACAAGGCAAACTGATACGATTCTGTGGAGAAGCAGCTCATTCAGACAGCAGGTTCAATGCGTTTTTAATGGATTTAAATCTAACAGTTTGGTAGCAAACCCATCCCACTTCTCTTATCACGGTCAGGCAGGGTTAAATTGGCCTGAATTATGAATTAGCCTGAGACAAATGCAATTTAAACTGTGCTGTACAACAGATAATAGCAGATCACACTTGATAGGATTAACACAGCACTTGCTGGCTATCACTGGTGTTTGAGTCTCTGGGTCTTTGAACTTTTAACATAATATCACATTAAGTTTGAATTTGTATCTCTTAAGCTAAATGTTTGTTGATCTAAGACCTGTCAATATAAGTTCATAAATATATAGGACAACAACCATTATTAAAGGATTAAACCTACCAGTTGGCTATGGTTTGACCACTTTGCCTGCAAATTTGATCAACTGTTGATTTCATTACCTTTAAAAGTAACATATTTAACCTTAAACAGTTCAGTTTCCACTCAACCATAAAAGAAGCTAGTCTTGTAACTTACCCACAAATGTCACACTTGTACTCTCGCATGCCGAGGTGTCTCTTCACATGGTTCCTGGCGTCTCCCAGCTGAGCCGTTGCAAAGTTGCATATTTTACACATGAAGGGCTTGGACCCTACAAAACAAAGTACAGAGGAATTAATAAAACATGACTGCTGTACGTTTGCTGCTGGGCAGAAACATGATTTTACATTACAGATCATTTTTCAATGCCAGCCATTAGTTCTATTGTAGGACTTCAATCTACTTCACAACCACAAAAAGACTTCAGAATTATAAAAACAGATGCCCTTACCCCAGTCCCCATAAAAACTACAGTCACACTCCAAGTGCCATGCAGGTCTTCTTTCACTCTCCATCTATCCTTGTCACTCTCCTTCATCTCTTACCTACTCTTCCTTTGCCTGTGGATGCGTAAATTGGATTCCAAAGGTCAGGGCGAATACGTAAATCAATTCTGTGTGCGCTCACTACCTCCCATTCCATCATTAAAGCGCTAATCACTCTGGCGGGCTTCGCAGGGAGGTTTCTCCCTAATTATTGTCATTAATAAGCCCAGAGGGCGGGGTAGCATTTGAGAAAGTGGCAAAGCCTCTCCCTGCTATCTGTCATTTAAGAGCACAGCAGCAAAGGCCAATGTCTGTACTTCCCACATGCAAACATCTCCCAGCTCGAATTATAGGAGAGAAGTGGGTCTTTCAAAATAAAACAACAAAGAGATTCAGATGTTATAATGGTTAAGATATCATACCAGTGGCTAAATTTACCCTGCAAAAATGCTAACACAGCACTTTGTTACAAATATTTATAATACATTTGATGTAGCATTTTGTTCAGCAGGCCGAGCCACATTTACGCTTGCTCAACACAGGGTGACACTCCAGTTCAAGTGGCAGCCTGGTATGATATCCACGTACGCATCTTTGAGCAAACCCTCACCCTCTCCCTCTCCCAGTGAATATCCCAAGACGTTCTACAATATTTATTCCAGGGGCAGCTGCTGATTTGATTAAGCACTTTGTGTAGATTACTAATTCGTTCATACACGGTTCACTTGCTGTGAGCTGGAAGTACGACACATCGGATTTTATGCCGGTAACGAAGATTGAAAGGCAAGCCTGTGCTAACAAGACCCATAAACACAAGGGACGGGGGACGGGAGTGGGGGTCTACACATGGGCACCAGCAAAACCACCCTCTTCATTTCATATGTCCCTACAGCAGACTGCACACAGATACACAAATCTCTATTCACGGTCACAAAGGCACACACAAGAACAATGGCAGAAAGGAGACTGAAAAACACATAATAATGTCCCTATACATAACTATACTCTTCACACATAAATGTGGTGATGTTTTTGCTTACAAAAAAAACAAACAACCTATAACACCTATAAAAAACAAAAAGACAGACGTACACACTCACACCACACCCACCATCACACCTACCTACATCTAGAGCCCTATCGCCATCACACCTATGCATGTTTATACAGATACACACATTATATTCACAAAATATAATCCCCCAGGGACAAACAGAAGGAGAGACAATCACTCCCTATCGCACACACTCAGACACATACAACCTAAAGTTGAGGTGAGAGAGAGGCGTGTGGGGAGCTGATTTGTCCAGATGGCTGGCTGAGTATGAAACATGGCAGAAAGGAGAGAGATGTAACGTCCCTCAGTTCTCACATCTTATCACATTAATACTCCACCACTCCACTTAAACAGCCTCCGTGAAACTGAAATTGACCATCAATGCAGTGTCATGTTAAATTAATATTGCCATCCACATAGGGGCGATGTGGCTTCCTCACATCCCAGATGAGACAGGGAATGACTAATTCATTTCCTTAGAGGAGAGAAGAACCTCGTGCAATGTTTCACTACACACACACACACACACACAAAGTGATATCTTAAGTCCTTCTTGCCACACACTCTTGCCATGGCCTTGACTTTAACATTCATGTTTAAGTGTTCCTGTTTTTTCTCTGTCACACACAGGTAAGAATATCTTGTGGACATTCAGTCAAAATTTTAATTATTTTTTTATTATTATTATTATTTTTGCATTCCAGTCAATACTTTATGCAGTGCCACAAAAAAATTCTTTATAGGAAATTTTCACCTGTTCCTGTGAGCACCAAAGTTTGAAAAATAGAATGAGAAACGGTAAGGCACAAACACATACTCTAATAGCATCTCTGGGGAGTCTTAAATACATAAAACTATCTAACTTTGAAGCTGTAATAAGAGGGTAACAAGCGATAGACTGAAGTTGGGAGACAAACAAAAGAAAATTGAAACAAGCAACATTGGCCCAGAGATTACGGTGTTGGTGGTTCCAGTCTATTATATGGGTCAAGCTCCAAAAACATCCTTCAGCTCCCATAATGCAATAGTGTTACACCTTATTAAACCCACAGAACAAACTTTCTAGATAAACTGGATGACATCAGCAGGTTTATTTCTCCTGCAGATGCAGAGAGATCTTTAACTTGTGAGTCATCATAATAAATAAAATGTTCATTTAAATTAGCTTTGATGCATATTACCCTCTGCACCATACCTGGAAGAGTGTTCATAAAAAACTGATATCCTTCCCCACACAATTTTGGCCTGTTCCCTTTCCAAGTCTAAAACAATTCTCCTGTGAGACAAGTTGTCCTCCAGTGCCTTTGTATGGGTGCGAGCCAGCTCATCCCAACACTTCTGAAGCTAGGAAGCTTCCCTCTATACAGACTTTTTCACCAGTCGCTCCACTAGCCTGCTGCATGGTGGGCGCTGCAGCAGGAGGCACTGGCATGGAAAAACAGCAATTAAATCTAGAGTTGTAAATACTTTAGAGTTAACCCAGTGTGCTTTCTGTTTTCTCTTTAACACAGAGTTCTCATTTTAAGCACTTAATTTTCACCACCCTGTTACATTTTCAGGTATCAGAAGTTAGGTACTTAGTTTGACAGTGAGTGATGGGAGTACATTTCAGCTTATCATCTTTAGAGACACATTGTGATTCCATAAATATTTTGTTTGTTTTGTTTCTGGCCAATTTTGGTCTGGATCTGTCTGCAAAATTCGATTCAAATTACGCATTCATCTATCATCTCAGGCCACGTTACATGGTAAGGTCAAGACCTTATAAAATCTTTGAGAGGAATTCAGTAAGGTCTTGAGCAAGCACTGAATATGCATTCAAATATTGGAGAGTTTAATGCCCCGTTATTCCAATAACATACTTTAAATTATATGCAGTATATGTCATGAAATGTTACAATATCCAGCCATAAAGGAGGCCAGCGAAGCAATTGCCATTTCTGAGATTTTGCTACAAACACACATCACATCCTGATGTGTGTGCTACATGCATGCATGACAGGTATGTCCATTGCTTTGAGGCTCAGTCTGAGGTCAGACAGCTCACTCCGGTGAAGAAGTGACCAATTTACCTCAAAATGCAAATTCCAGCTGTAGCCTCATTGGCAAAATGCAAGCATGTGTACGCGTTTCCTTTAAGGGACAAATTGACAAATCTGTGTGCAGCCTCCCACTACCGTCCCCTGATTTCACTGATTAATCAAGTGAATAAAAACTAGGTCTTAATTAAAAGGATCTGGACATGCTCCCAGCTCAGAAACTGGCAGACCCCCACTGTGCTGCTCCAAAGCCTAACAAACAAATTCCCAGAATAAATGACCACCATATAACAGGTGAATAATTCATTGTAATGAGGGAACTTAGCAATAATAACAACTGGCATATGTTGTCAAAATGAAGAGAAATAGGTGCTTTC
>JAVQJX010057651.1:0-10226 GCA_036025115.1 Ambassis agassizii
ATCATAAATTTAAAATATTCAGAAAATCTGTGATGTGATGTAAGTTATTGACACTAATGTGAAAGTGATACTGATATCTGATCAGTACATATGCATGTCTGGTTTAGGAGCAGTAGAGAAAATGTTGCGTAGACTATACTTACTTAATGCTGATCTCAATTTCTTGTTTAAGTAAGGTTCTTGTTTAAATGTATGTAGCGTTTACACAGGTTTGCAGCTATGACGGATGCATGTGTAGCCTACTGAAGTACGCCAAAGTAGTTTTGAGAGAAGTGCCATGTTTCATACACTATGCAGTTGGTTGTTTATCAATAAAGAATGTTACCGAACAGATGGACTGCGCATTGCCACCCCAATTACAGAATGTGTCATGTGTCACATGAATGGAACCGAGCAAGTTAATATTTTCTTTGTAAATGGTTGCATTTCTGGAAATATGTCTGTGGATGCTCTCATTCATCCAGGTCATGTTACGTCCAAGAGTTTATCGAGGACTCAAGCAGAAGTGAAGAAGCAAAAGTTGCTTTTATTTGGTTGCCTGTGAAAAGGATAGAGACGCTGTGTCAGCTGCGGCATCTGCGGCATCTGCTCTCACATTGGAGCTATTTTGGAGTAGTTTTAGCAGGTTGTATGCATTGGTTTTGTCTCATTGTGTTTGGGTCGATTTGTTTGAATCAGCGTTGTGCACCTGCAGAGAACCATCCAGCACTGGGACAACACTGGGACAACATAGACAGCACTGGCTGACAGTGGTCTGCTCAGAACATCATGTAAATGTTACATAATAGACAGAGTTAAAAATATTGCCTGCCTTTAATTTGTATGATTTATTCAGTTTGAGCAGCCAAAAAATAACACATTTTAAGCCACACACCATATAAAATCCACTGCACACCCCTACCATAAACTGTATATAAGAATTGACAGTGTGATACTTTGCCATATTATGCCATATGGCATGTGGCGTTTAATGATATACTACTTGCAGTAACAAAGCATAATAAAGTCACTATGCCACTTGATCATGGAAATAAATAAAGCAACGAAGGTCCACATAAGGAGACAGGGAGCAGCATGTGATACAGCAGGATTGCACCAACAAGGAAAACACACAAAAACAACAACAGAATACTAAGACTGAATAACACAATGTCTGTAACCAAGTAGATAAATGGATTGTTTACAGCCGTTGACAGTTTTACTGCTCTGAGGTGCATGAATATGCAACTGCCACAATTTTACAGCAAAAATTCAGTAAGCATTTAACATGCTCAGATGAGGTCATAATTTCCCTTGCACATGTGAGACAGATAGGAATTTCAATGTTCATATTTTCCCAGGATGAGTCAGCCAAATGTATCTGTTCCACACAGACTCATGGTCATTAATGTTCACACCTCCTTCCTGTGTGTATTTGGCACTAATTAATGACTTTTCTTGTTGTACAACTGTAACAACATGTCAAGACCCTGGCAGGCATACAAGATAGCAACATGGCCAATATCGATAATTGGCTGCAACAGGTGACAGAAGAGAAAAATGGAGTCAAAGAGGAAGACAAAAACACTGATGTACAAGTAGTACAAGCCATGGACATACAACTCCAGGGTGTGTGCAAACAGAGTTAATTTGTAGCAGAAAGTAATTTGTATCACTCTTGACTGGCGGCAGTTGTTGGAGAAACAGGGAAGAGATACACTCAGGTACCCTAATTTATCACCTCAACACTCGCTTCCTGCTTGTGTCACTTGGGTATCTCTCAGTGTCCTTGTTTCTATTCTCAGAGTGAGGTGAGGCTAAAAATTTTGGATCATGAAGCCATGATATTTTTTAGATTTCTTTTATTCCTCTATATCATGTCAGCCACCAGTGTTCCTTGCCTTGCCGTTTGCAGTGATTGCAGTTCTTCAAACAACATTACAAATGTTGCTTCTGTTGCAGACACATTACATGGATACCCTTTCTACCCTTCTGTGCTTAAAGCATTTTAGAATTATTTTTTGTTCCGTATTAAGTATTAATGCTATCTCTTTTACATATATTCATGTCCAGTCAGTAGTTTGCACAAAAATTATGTATTCAGCTTTAAAAAAATGATGTAAAAACCTGTTTCTGAGCTCATCAACTTGACTTGCTGTGTCTGTTTTCATTCTCATGCACTTTTATTTAATTGTCTGAAAAAGTCTCTGATCTTTGATTCCACCCACATGCAGGGGACGCATTAGCTCCAGTCTGAATGTTGGCTGAAGCTGTCCCTCCAGACTTTCCCCTCATTGCCACGATGGAGAACTGCACTCAGCATCGATTAAAGCTACAGCAAGGTGAAAGCCTATGACAGGTCACCACTATGCCTGTCACCTCCCACATGAAGGGACAGAATGAGGAGATAAAAATACAGACACGCTTAACCCTCACTGTTGACATTTCACACTGCAACAATGTGCACCTATCAGATTAAGATACTGTAATAGTGGATGTGACTGTAATAACTGTCCACTAGTCTACCAAACCCTGAAATCCCAGGAGGGCAGAGTTACATGAAGAAATCACAAGAAGTAACTGTACAAATTCTACAGCAAAAGGAACTCATGTGCTGCATTGAACAAATGTTTTTTTTAAAAAGTAGATGTACAATAAGTTAGCACAGGTTGCAAGCAAATTCATGTTTAAACATCTGTATGCACTGTTCAGTTTTAGTAACTAAAGACACCACAGTTCAGGGTTGTTCCCGTCAGGTCCACAGCACTGATAATAAAGATGGACAATGTGACAGCTCTCCACCTTCTTTTTTTAAAGATTTTATTTATTAAATTACTTATTGTCAGCTAAATAAAAGGAGGAAGTGGAACACAGATGATGCAGCTTTACCTCTTGAGCTCTCCATATGTCCATATGTGAGAGATTTTGGCCACCCAATTCTACATTGGACGATGTGTTTTATGGATCCAAGTCGGATTAGCTTAGCACAGAAAAAAACACACCATATTCTGAAGTAGTAGCCTCATTCACACAGCCTGTTTGCTGTGGCTTTGCTGCACCTCCAGAGGTTACACTTATGAATGAACATCAGATGTAATAAGAGGCGGATCGACCACTGTGTGACATGCTCCATAGGAAACAAATGACATGAGGCATGAGGAAGTGTGCCACTCTGAAGCAGTGTGTTGGCTTCAAAAGGAGAGGTCTACAATGCAGCTTTATAACCAGCATAGTCTCACCCACCACCACTCACTGTGTTCACTGCCATCAAGGATGTCAGTCGCATCTGGTTTTGTTTGTGTGGTGTAGCATAAGGCATTAAAAAACTACAATAAAATACTTTGCATGGAACAATACAATAAACTGCATCAGAAAAAAGTCATGCGGGAATGTAGCAATTTCAATTGCAATCCATCAGTTTAAAACTTGTGTGCATTCCATTCCATTGTGAGACTGTAGTGTTATACCACGATCTCTGGATAGCACTGTACTTATACTCTCACTACCAGAAGGCAAATGGTCTTTTAGTCTATGAATACTCCCTCTAAACAATTAATATGAGCTTCATGGTGAATAAAATCATTTGCATCTCATTAGTTTATATGCAGCAGCATTGGAGCACCCCCAACTAACACCAAGTCACCACCTATTTGCCTCTTTGAACGTATAGTTGACAAGGATTTGACAAGAAGAGTAGCTTCATCAAATTGCTGGATGTCAAACCCTATTTGTCTAAGAGGACGTCTCCTGCGCGCACTTATCAGCTGCCCTATCATAGCCTAATAGCTACTGTAAATTTGCTCATATCAGATGGCAGGCATTCATTTGGAAAATGATGATCTATATTTTATCAACTGGACTGAAGATATTTATAGTAGATATTCTTATTAGGCCTTAAACCTCATCAAGATTGATTCCTGATGCGAAACTCATGGTGAGAGACTTAAATGATCCACGGAAAGTGTGCTCTGTGATTCATCTCACCACATTGTCTTTTGTCTGTGCTTTGGCCTGCAAAGTACAGTAACAATGTTCAGCTGGTAAAAACTGTTTTCTGGCCTCTTCTTTCAGCATTCAGTGGGACACATAAATAAAGCTATTAGGCTGTGGAAAGCTTATGAAACATACATCTGCTTCATGAGTGGAGTAAGCACAGATGGCTCTCAGATCAAGGCCTTAAGGTACTGTAGTCCTGGATCCAAGCATGCCGGTCTGTTCCAATCTGGCTGAAACTGATAAAGTCTTCAATGAGAAGAGTGACTTCATGGCTGCACTGCAATACTGCAGGAGTTTTGCTTAATCTATGTGGTGTGCTTCAGCTGAGGAATGATCACCGCACTAAATAGTCACTTAGATAAGTTCAATGTCCCAGAAGATTTTCTCCAGAGAACATGTGCAGCAAGGCTGTGAAGACTGCTATAAGAAACACAAGTAAAGACACATATACCCATATACTGGGGTATACTGAAATGGCAGCAGCCTCGAAGATAGCCATCAAACCCAGATAACAAATTTAATTTCTTTAATCAGAGGAAACTTGCAAAGATGAAATGGACAATAGGTCACTATGCATTGAAATTTTGATGTCTTTCACCCCTCTTCTTTTTGCTTTTCAGCTCTTCCTTTAGCCTCTGTATGGTTTTACCTATAGTCACACCTCTCTCTCATCTTCAGCACTTATCTCCTCTGCCAGTGTGCGTCATGCATCCATAGCCTTGTCGAAGATAGGACATTACACGGCAAGATTCCCCCGTTTACTCAAGATCTCACACCTGAATGATTCCTGCGGGCAGCCATCTTAGCACCAAAGTGTTTGGTCACCACGCTGGACAAGCCACTCGATCCTATCCCAGTAGTGCTTTTACCTAGTTTTGTTTGTGCAGCTGTGTGCCACCTATCACCTCTCCATAATAGATGATACAGCAGCATGGTCTTAGTAGCGTTCCAGGGCGGCAGATGTGCTGACAATAACAAGAAGACCTGATATTTTAGTTTGATGAGAAATACATTTGCTCCAGTGCTGTTTTGAACTTCTTTTAAAACTTTTCAAAAAAGGTTTTGTTCATAAAGTCGTTTCCTGCCGCCGCCCCCTCTCACCGTTAATTTTTTATTGATTTTTTTTTGAAAATGTAGAAAACAGCAGCAATTGATAATTACTGCCTGACGTTATCAATGTAATTATATCGATATAATTCTGTTATTTATTCAGGCATATCCACATACTGAGAGAGTGAGTCACAAAACACACCAGTTTTTATGCCTCCTCTGCATCTTTTTCCACACTGCCATTTTCATGCCCTCCTCTTGGCCCTCACTCTCCCATTGTCTCTCTTCCGGATGCAGACAGACTCCCTGTCCTGCTGGCCATAAGCCTCTGCTAGTCCTGGAAGTCTGCCTCTTGGTTCTTGTGCGTGCCTATCCGTTAATGAAACTACAGCAGTTAATGCTTGTGCCAAGCTGAAAGTTACACGTAAATGTCTGAACTACTGAGTTTGGCTTTGCAAGTTCTAAGACACGTTCAGACACAGGGAAAAGGAGTCCAAGTCTGAAAGAAGCTAAGGAAACTCTTCTCAGAGAAAAATATTCTATTCTCTCAGGCAAAGCACTCTGCACAAGCAGACATCACAACAACTTGAAAGCCAAATAATATATATAGCTATATATATATAAAAAAACAATATAGTTTAATGTAATCTCAGAGACAATGGAGAGCATCCCTTCTACAGAAGTAGCTGTGCTCCATCTGATAGCAGCCTTGCAGGGATGGGAAAGGATATATCAGGGTGGTACATGCTGCAAATACTTAGTGCTTCTCCACACCCATTCGAGAAGATAAGGAAGTGATGACACTCACAGGCTAACAAAGGATAGAGAAAAGGAAATTGGAAAAGGGAGGGGGGGCATGCTGTATATCAAAATATCTTGGAGGCTCCTTCCTTGAGATATTGCTCTATGGTTTTCTTTGAATGTGATAGGTAAGCTGAAAATCAAGTGGCATCAGATTTGATAGGTTTTTCCTGTCAGTTTACGATATGTGTGTTTGCGTTACTTCTCTTGGTTTGTTTTAAGATATTTATGCAGATTCACATACCTTTAATGTTCCTAGGGGAAACCACAGTCCTCTGTTCTGAACCTTTCCACTGGAGCAATTGGAGGGTAAATAGCTTGCTCAAGGGTACCTCACTAATTAACAGAAAGCATGACTCACTCTGCAAACAGTTTCCATTGATACCATGGATTTTATTTCTTCTTATTTCTCGAATCCTTGGTTTGCCATCACCATACATATGAAAGAATGGTGTTCAAAAACTTAAGTACTACTGTTATTACTGGCACATTACAGTCATAAATTATAATGGAGTGCACCAGTGAAGCTGAAAAGCTCATAGCATTGACCCAAACATTACTTTAAATGCATCACAGCAACAGCAAAGAATGTGAAAAGTTCAGCACAGCGCTTGAATGAGTTTCCCACGATGGCTTCTTTGCAAAGTTTCTTCTCTTGTTTTTTTAGTCTCTGGAGGTAATAGACCTGTCGCTACAGTAATAATGATGAATCTCCTCTGTCTACCCAGCAGAGGATGGGAGATGGCCCCAAAATATGGATGGAAGTAGCTTGGCTGTGGTGGAACTGGGTTTAAATCTGAAAAACACCAAGATTATGACCATGGCAAAGCAAGTTATAAATCAAAGGACAATATGCCAATGGAAAACGCTAGAGTTTAGCATGAGATACCAACCCATTATTAGGAGCTCATAAGCACCACATTGGAAATTACAAATAATTCTGCAGGGTTCTATTATAAGTCATCATGGAAGGGAAGCTTGGGTGGTGCAAATCGCACCTCCACCCATTCTCATTCTCCCAATGGCACAACACTTAATTACACCTCTGCCATTATAATACCTTCTGGGTAATGTACCGGTTAGTGCAATTATTTCTTCTTGACAACATCACAATTCATTTACACTTTTTATTAGAGCTGAGGAATCCTTCATCCATGGGGGAAAAAATAAATAATATAAAGCTCTTATAATCTGATCTCTGTGAATGTGTCCCATCTTCGACTGGCAAAGCAAGTTTTTCATTGGCTTTGACTGTAGATTCATGCCTCCCATGGTGCAGTAAAGTGTCTCTACAGGTAGTGGTTTATGTCTGCATTGATTGATCTTTCAGTCACATTGCGTATGAGATTTCATCAGTAAAGCAGTAGGAGAAAGACGGCAGACAGTAAAGGTGAAAGCAAAGTGCCTGACAATATGCATGTGTGGTCCTCACTCACCTATGTATATAATTTATTTCACCAACAGTATATATCCCTGTCTTAAAGTAATAATCTAAAAATAGCATATGTATTTTAAAAGTAAACGAAGAGAAATCCAATCATACTATTTTCTTTCCTGTCTTTACACCATCTCCTTTATTTTCCTTCATTGTTTCCTCTTGCACTAGTATGTGCCTTTTCCTCCTCTAACCATAAACTTCCCATTGTGTTCTGTACTCCCAGTACAGGTCCTTTTCTCCAAACAACCAGTCAAGAAGTCAGTTGCATGCTGCACACTCACTGCCGTCGGCTGCACTATGTCTTTTTGCTCTGTTAAACCCTACTGTAGTGAGCTGACCCGGAACAGATGCGGTCGACCTATATACAGTAAGCTGTGAGTGAACAGCTTTCATCTGCAAGAGCAATCTGGTACTTTTGGGTCCTCTGAGCTGTGCTGTGTGTACCCGCCTGCTGCTTCACACTTTGGATACTGAACTGTGGTTCAACTCCCACAATTGGCTTTCTGGCAGTCCCCCGGGCTGATGTTGTATTGCCTTGGGGCTTGACCTTTCTGGAAGGCAGTGAACTGTCAAGTCTGGTTACATTTTAGTGGTCCTGCATCACTGTACACCACAGTCCTGAGTGTGTTGATTGTGACATCGCCTGGCAGACACCCCAGGCCCTGGTGTCATTAGAGGTCTGCAAATCTGACCTTTACAGCCAAATCATCCCAATGAAGATATTTGGCCGAAGAAAGAATCCAAATGAATCTGGCTTGTTAAGGTCCCAAGAAAGAGCAAGGGGGCAGCTGTTTTGAAAAAGTGCTCACAGACAAGTGATTTGTGGTCATGTACTTAGGGCTTGACTGATCATTAATGTTACCTTGGACAACTTTCTTACTCCAATGTCTGCCTCAGGTGAAAAAAATAAGAGAACTGGTACCCCCTGGGCAACCACAACAGAGCCACTGAAACAAAGGCCCCTGTATATACTGTTCTCCACATCACAGGTAACACATTGACTTCTCTGCAGTGGTAGATGAGATTTAGCTAAAAAACAAAAAGCTGGCAGGCTTTAGCAGTAGAGATATGAGACCCGATTAGCAGAACAACCTTCAGGCAATAGTTCTGAAATCCAAACTGTGGGTGAATTTGGATTTCAGATCAAAAGTAGGGTGGCCATCGCCTCATCAACTCCAGCACAGAAGCAGAGGCAGGGAGGTATGCTGGGAATATTTGCTATATTGTGAGCATGGTGAATACTCGAGCGTGACCTGGCTTTGTGATTCAATCTCTGTGTTCTCGGTGGGTAATTGGGCTCCAGGGCTGCAGACCAGAGGTAAAGATTCAGATTATCAAAAATGTGCAGGTCAAAAGACAAGATACAAACACCAAACTCTGGACTCACTGTACTAGTTGTGTTCCGATATTCTGACATCTTTTCTGGCTCTCCCTTTGCTCAAAAAGAGCCAGACACACACAAAAAACATGTATCAAAATTACAGTGAGGCCTATCCTCAGGCTATAAAAACATGATTAGAACAATACACACACATGCACGCACAACCATGTTGACAAGGGTGTAATGATTAATCTGAGCTTCCAAGGTCTAACCTTAGTAACCCCAAGGCTGCAGCAGTGGAGCCCCACATTAGGTATGCAGTCACATAACCTTGCACTTCAGCCATTCTCTCACATAACCCTCTCACCTGTCTTCCACCAGCACCTGTTCTGTCATCCTGGGCTTTCATTGGTATTCTGATCTTTTCTCCCAAGTCCCCCCCACAACCTCTGTGCTTGTGAGGATTTGTATGAGTGTATGTGCACTGCAGAAATATGCTAGGGAGAGAGAGAAAAAAAAGAGTCTGCATGTTTACAGCTTTCCCCTGGGCTCGTTTAAAAAGGTATTCCAGGTCCAATCTAATCTCCATCTAATAAAACTAGAGTGGTCACCCACCTACATAGTCTTGCATAGCTGCAGTGCCCATATGACCCAAAGGGAGTTCTCTTTTTTTTTTTTTTTTTTTTTTTTTTACTGATCTGACAATCTGAGCCCTCTTTCTCTGGCTCTTGTAAGGCAGGGTATTTCCTTCACTCAAACGTGCAACTGATTTTCTGTTGCAAACCAAGTTATAGGATATATAATTGATCATTAATATGGTGTATCAACAAATGTACTGTGTTGGTGCAGAACGTTCAGCTGCTGACAAAACTAGGTAATATGTAACAGTCCAAGTATAACTTCTTATATGGGCAAGTGTCCAACTGCAATCAACAGCTGGTCATTTTATCATTGTGAGGTAGTAGGTCTGTCATCCCATTGGCCAATATATACGTTGGAGCAATTCCAGAACTGATATGCTGCGAGTGAGCTGCTATTTGATGCTATCTAGATAGCACTCTGCCTGGCAGATCTAGCCTTCTCACCCCTCATGAGGCCTGACTGTCAGGGGCAGCTTAGGCACAGGTGGTTGATGTGGGACACACAAGAGAAAAGAGGATCAGGAGCATTGAGCAAAGGTTGTTTAAGAATGCTGCTCAGGTTTTCAATTGGTGTAAGGAGGGGCACTCTTTGGGATGACAAAGTGTGTGGGCGATCTGGCGGGAAAGGAAACCCAAATGTGGGGAAGGGATGGTTGCCGTGGTGCTGAAGGAGGATGCAAGTGATGGATGGTAGTTGTTAGATGCAGTAATTGTGTTCAGGTAATTGATCCTGGGCTCTCCCCCTTTTCTCACTCTCCTCTTGGTTTGCCAAAAGCTCCATCTCTCTTTTACTTCTGTTCCACAGATGGGAGAAACCATCAGCAAAGAGGGGGCAGTTCCAAGTCTTGGCAGGTTGTTTCAACATCAACATCACTTAATTCAAAGATTAGGCTACTGCATTATGAGTGAAATTCTCGAAATATTAAACATACCACTGAGATTAAAAAAAGGCATTAAATCATGTGGCAAAATATCCAAGTGCAATTAATTGACTAGAATG
>JAVQJX010057703.1:0-11030 GCA_036025115.1 Ambassis agassizii
TTGGCCCCTCACCTGACGTGACTTAATGTTACTGGCTCAGTCATAATCTGCCTAGTAACACAGGTTTTAGAAGCTAAGATTTGAACAAACAACTGTGCAATCAGAAAGAGCTTTATCAATGCTGAGAAAATCTGGTTTGAATTTATAACATAAACAATGCGTTACAAATTAGGAGCATATCTAATACCTGCTGTGGTGTGAAGAAGCTTTGTTGAGTCTGTTGAGGAAGTCACACCCTGATGATGTCATAGAGATGCCATTAGGTTAGCTGGGCTTGTTTATAGCAGAATGTTTATGTTACACCTTGTGTGTATAAAGAGGGTTTCATTTATCTTGATAGTGAATATAGGATTCGTGTTTTTTTGGATCTTGATCTGCACGCTGAATACCTCGGGCCCTGCTGCTCCCATACATTCCCTCAAAAACAAACTGTTGCAGCGGTGACACAACAAGTTCCACGGGTCAGGCTGTTGTGCGAGAGGTGAACTCATACAACACTTAACATTTCATTAGCTGTTTCCCCCCCACACCCCACAAGCAGCTGAGACATTCCATAAACACTTGGCCTGCCAGCCAGCAGCACAGAGAGTCCTTTGACTTGGACCAGGGAGGGGAGCTGAGCATGCAGGACCGGAGAGAGCTGAGGCTGAGCACGAGGGAGGCCCATGGCCTCTAGAACATGCCCAAGATTTTTTTTCCCCTTCTATGACAGTTTGTCTATGGACGTAACATGTATGTTAGTAACTGAATGGAAGAACTAATAGAGAAATGTAGTGTGAACTGTTGTGCATAGTTTCTAAACAAGTGCTTTTATTCTGTTCTCCAACAGGCATGAACAAAAAGCCTATTCATGGCTTTTACTGTGAGAGCAGCTGGCGATGACTGGCCTGGCCTACTGATGGCCTGCCAGCTTTTGACCACTCTACCCAGTACACTGCACAGAAGAACAGGTGTCTAAGTTACACACACACACATACACACACAAATGCAAGCTTGGCTGCACTTAGGAGCTGCCAGCACTTCCTCTTGTAGGCTTACATTTACTTTAGGAAAGGGAGAGGCTGAATTCTTTCACTTCCTTGACCACCAAACCTCACATAGATACACAGGTACAATGATAGCCCTGTCTGGGCTTCCACGAGGGACCTCAAATATTCATGAGTCTGCAATTAGAAGGAAGGGTGGTGGATGGGTACCAGTGTAACTCCTGCTGAGGCAGCAACTAGTGCCAACCTCTGCTCTGAGGCCGACACGTTCAGACTGACTTGTATCACCTTTCAGACAGACAGACACTTTCTATTAATGTCACAGTCATTCCAGATGGACCTTATCACGTACAGAAACTGTCTCTCTATACTGTAGATCAGTTAATTCCAGATAATGATTCAAATAATGAGATAATTCATATTCACCTTTGAGTTAACCTTTTCTTCCATGTCCCTGTTACTGTAATATATTAACCATGTCTGAACAACCAGACCCTTCAGAAAGTCAGTGGAGCCACAGGCACATCACTGTCTTGATGGTAATTAATTATGGCAAAATAAACCCATCAGAGAGCTGGCCTCCTTAAAGGTCCACAGCTAATCAGTACCTCTATTCACAGTCGGGTTTGACAATTGGCCTAGATAGCCAGAAACCAGGAGACAACACTTATTCTGCTATACATAGAAAAAAAGGTCCCTTGAGATGAGTCAATTTTAGGCTGCTCCTTTCACAGAGATTTCAAAGGTGGTGGACCAGCATGGGTCTGTTTGTGGCAGAGACCTTCAGTCACCAATGCCAGGCACTAAAACACTCCCACAACAGCAGCAGAGACAGTCACGTCTTTTAGCTCACATATTCCATGATAGTGTACACAGTCTTACAGTCCAGAATGCTAAATTTAGATATAACCACAAACACATTTACTATAGTGTGCAGCATATGAAGCTTTGTCTGATAGTTCCACAAAGCGTCTTTACAACAGCCAGACTAAGTGAACTTTACCAGGCTGTTTGAAAAGATTTCAGTGGATGCCGCAGTGCTTTATGATCAACACAACCAAACAAAACTTTCCATCTGCTCACTAGAAGTCACCCACACCACAACAAAGAGCAGTTTATTGCAAAAACTTGCCACAAACTGGCTCCCTAATCCAACAACGTGCACAGTAATGTTATTACAACATCAGAAAATAAATCCAGACTTTGGTAATCCACAAAGCAAGGCCCACATGAGGCAGCTGTGATATTATGTCAGCATCAAGTTTCTTGTGGACAAAAGCTCCAGTCCAGACTCTGCAGCGTGGACGTTTAAACAGGAGGTGTGAAACACAACAGGGGGAACTCCACACGGTCAGTTGACTGGTCACGGGATGCACAACTCAACCTGTGAAAACAGCTTCGGATTGAGCATGAAATTTTATTCTCACTCAATAAAAAACTCAACCCCTTCTTTACTACAATATATATATAGAGAGGGAGGGGAACGTCTTCATCAAAAGGCTAAAAAAAAATGGAAATTGAGGGTTTTTTTTGGCAACCTCCTCATCTGGTGAAGTCACAGTGATATCATCAGATCAGTGCATCCCATCCCACCAGAACAATAGTTTTGCTAGTTTAAGTATATCTTACATATGTGCTAGTTTTGTGTGACACCACTCGGTGAAGCACATCTCTCACCTCACCCACACGCCGTACACCCCAGCACCTTTCACTATGGATTCTGAGGAAGGAGGGAAATAACTAGGAACGAAAGTAAAAAAAAAAAAAAAAAAAACGTAAGCCAACCATTATGACACCACACAAGGGTTGAGCGTGCTTTCTTTCCAAATACTTTTTTTTTTAATTCAGGAGAGCTAGTTGGTTTGAAAGTAGCATCTCCTCAGGGCTTGGTCCAAACCTTCCCCTCTGGATTCCAAAGCCACACCCTCCACACAGACATGCACGAGCAGCGCTGCTTCCAAACAGCTTTCACAGCTTCACAGAGCAGTTATACCAGTCACTACCACCGGCAGTGATAAAAACATTTGGTATTAACATAACAAAAGTTTGTCAAACATTTGTGTTAATTAATGTTTAAAAAGTGGAAGTTTAGAGGAAAGATTTTAGGAAGATCAAAGGTTTGTGAAACATCTGCATCTGTTTGAATCTTGAATCTTCTATACGAGTCACCGAGATTTATGAGTGCGTAAACGCCAACAGCATCCGAGTAAAAAATGTTCCCCTTTATCATAAAACTATGAATTATTTGGAAAAACACAAACTTGCTCTGCATCTGTTCTTTGTTATTGTTCTACGCTCAGAATAAAAGAAGCAGTTATGAGGGCCCCGACAATATGTTTGCAGTGCTGAGTGACGCAGAGCCCCAACGAAGGGATTTGAACATTTCAGTCAGCGTGCTAGCTTACACTTCATGCTGATTATATCACAGACTATCTGCTTGTTCATCACATGCTTTGTGTCAAAGAGCTTTGGACTGGATCACCTTATATAACAAAAACAGACTATTCTGCTCATCTGCTTAATCTGACCCAGTGGATAACACTTTTTTGGGGAGGGTAGGGAAAAATAGTTTTCAGGCTTCAATCCTCTCCTCTGTATCCCGATCCCTCTTTGCAGAACATTTGTCTCTAACTAGCGACAATATGTGTCCTTGTGTGTCAAATTGGGGGAGCGCTCACACCCGCCTCTCATGCTGTCCTTGGCATTACCAAGTTACCTAGACCACTCTCCTTATCCCACTTAACATTGTTATATTGTTAACATGTCAATACTGGTGCTCAATGAGTGATTCCTCTATTGTGCTCGCACATAACAACAGGAAACCCTGATGGTAGGCGTTTTGATTGGAAGCCGCGTGACACACTTTAAGCCCCTCAATCCTTTTTTTTTTTTTTTTTTTTGAGTGAGTTGTCAGGGCTTTTTCCGACCTGCCTTCCATAACAAAGAGCCACCCTAAATTTATCACGCTAGACAAACCCCTTTAAGTTAATTACTCTGCACCAGGGACAACAACGCTGATGTGTGCTGACATGAAAACTCTCAGGGTGGACATGGCCAAGTGACTGGGAAGCCCGGGGGCAGCTGCTGTCTCAATCAGAGCATCTCTGTGAGAGTGCTGCAGCACTCGGTGGGCAAAGAGCAGAAGGGGGCAGAAAAAGAGAGGACAGTGCCTGCTTACAAAGACTAAATGAAAACACTCCTCAAAGAAGTGCAAAACCACCAGGAAAGAGAGAATATAGAGCGCATCATGTCTGTCTGATGGCAGCTGATAATAGTGCTTTAATAGACAAGAGCTACCATTCCCTTAATATAGATAAGGAGAGAAAATTAAGCTCTCATTAACTGAGCTTTTATCAAACCTGGCCTCCTTTTTTGTAGGCCACTGTAATCAGAATAGTTCACTTACTGTCAAAGTAAACCCAAGAAACTGTGTTGAAAAAAAAATAAAGTGCATTATAATCCTGACTCCAGACAGCATTTTAGCATGGATTTAGTGCAAAAATGTAGGACTTCATTAAAGAGATTGCAGGTACATTTTACACATCAGTGACTTATTCTGGATCAGGGACACCAAGGGCAGGCACAGACATCTTTCAGTTAGTGATTAGAGTGGGCCTTTAATGTGCGTTTGTAGGTCTTTATCATCTCTACTCCATTAGAGTCACTTTGATGTTTTCTAGCCCTGAAAGAGAAAGAGATGAAGAGCAGTATGTGTTTTGCTGATTCTCTTACCCACATCTCCTTGAACACTGTTGTCATGAGATGTCCTGCTGGACGTGGTGGAGTCTCCATCACTGGGCCAAATCTGCCCTGTTTTACGAACTCCGATGATGGAGGCCTCAGAAACCAGCCCCTGCTGCTTCAGACGTTTCTGAGACAGCGGTGTGGGTGGGCTGCTGCTGTCGAAGGACTGCTGTGACGGCGAGCGGCTTTTCTCCCTGTACATCTGATAAGTGGTGGGGCTGGGAGACACGTGGCTGGACTGGCCCGAGGAGAAGTCCTCTTCGCTGGATGTCAAGTTCTCATTGGAGCTGCAGTCCGGAGTGTAGCCTCCGCCTACGTCATCGCAGCTCCCAGGAGAGTAGGAGCGCCTCGGCCAGGTGAGGTGCGAATCCTCTTCTATGCTGTGGTCTCTGATGTGGATGACTCGAGTGTCCCCGTCAGCCATCATCCCCCCAACATACACACTGGTGTAAGGCTGACACTCCACTGACTGCCGATCAGTCTTTCCTCCAGTGGGCCTGACCACGCAGTCTTTCAGGAAGTGTGGGTTGACCTCAGAGTCATCATATGAACCATTGTAACTGCAGCTCCCCTCTGTGGATTTCCCTCTCTGGACGGCTTTGTTGATGTCCCCTGTGGCAGCTGACAGGTTCCCTGGTACAGAATGCAGGGACCTCTTTCGCTCCATCTGCATGGCCTGACAGCCCAGGGTGCTGATCTTGTCTGAAACCTCTCTGTCATTGACTCTGACCAGACCTCGTTCATGATGATACTCCATGTTCACATAGAAGGGTTTCTCCTGAGCGCCCACCACTGACACGCCCCTGCCATCCACTCCTGTGTGAGAGTTGGCCCTCCTGATGCGCTCAAAGTTGGATCTGAGAGCTGCCACCGAGCCCGTTCCCACTGGGAAGTCAGGAAGCTCGGAGTCTTGACGGACGGGTGACACCCCGCCCTTCTGTTTGTCAGGGGACACACCATCGACCTCTCCTTCGGGAGATGGTTTACACCTCACCGTCTTGCCAGGCCCCCTCTGCTGCTCCTCGTGTACTGGTGGTTCCTCTATGTGGGACCTCTGGTTGTCTGGAGCGCTGTAGGGGTCTCCATCATTCATATGGGGCGTCCTTTTAAATCCCCATCTCTGCCCATCATAAGACTTCTTCTCTTTTGCTAGTAGAGTCTGGAGGTAGATCATCCGAAAGCGCTCTTTGTTTACTTCCTTCTCCAAGTGCCTGATACATGACTTGCATTTGTCCAGCTCGTGCTCGATGTCCCCCAGAGAGTTCAACTCCATGCAGGGGGGGTCAGACTCAGGGAACTGAGCTCTCCATGCATCCACGAACCCCACCGGCTCAACCATTGTTATTACTGTGACACAAACTGTTCAATCAGCCAACCGTGCACACATCCCTACAGCATGAACTGCACTTGCTTGCTGACAACTTACTGCTCTCCATGGTGTAGATCAGACCCACTCTGCAGATTTTTGTTTTCGTCTCAATCACAACAATTAAATGCTACAGAGCTGAGAACAAAAGTCCAAGAAAATGAGAGACCATCTCCGTGCTGTTGTTCCGTACTCCTCTACTCTCTGGAGATCCTCTGTCTTCCTCTGTTTGGTGTCAGACTGACTCTCTCGTGTTTTGGCTCTCCGTCAGCAGCACAAAGAGGAGGGGCTACATGGATGTGATTCAAGTTTACACTCCAAATACAGCAAAAAGAACAGCATCTGCTCAAAAATATTGTTTCTAATCGAAAAACGGCGAGGCAGTGATAGTTAGGACAAAAGACAATCCACTGATACGCATGTGCGCGACAGAAATGGAGGAAAATCACAGCTGTTAAGACGTTTAAAAGGCACCTTAAGAGTAGACAATGCTTCACCCAGCGAGGTTTTTGTGCATGAATTTTTTTGTTTGTTTGTTTTTTTTTGTTTGTTTTTTTTAGTACGTTCCAGTTCGGGTAAATGAAGAAAAAGAAAAGTCCAGATTTTTCAGTCGTGATTTTTCCGCTTTCTGAGGAACAACTCGTTAGTCTCCTCTTTCCCACACAGCTCCAGACATGTCGCCCTGTGACACAGCACACTTGTCCTTTCAGTTATGCTGTGAAAACTCTGCATAATCCTTTCCAAAGTTCAGTGTGTTGCAACCAACCTGGGCTCCCGCGTCGTGAAAATGTCGCCATCTGACGGTGTGAAAGTTCATCTGGTTGACACGGGGAGGAGTGGTGCGTTCGAGTACAAACTGGGCAATAATGTGGTTGTTTTCTCAATTTGTCAAATGGTACAAAAGGACTGTGAGACCTATGCTATTAGTGTTTCTCTCTTAATCTAGCATTAAAATCTAGGTCAAATGGTCCTATTTTTAACATTAACTACACGACATTAACTTCGAGTTATTATTTGTACCTGGATGCCGACGTGAAAATAAGCAGTTGTAATTTTCTTCACATTGTGATTTATTGGACTACTTCATTGATCATAACAAAGTGCAGTACAAAAAAAGCCACGTGTAGAAAGTAACCGTGGAAGTAATAACAAAGATGTTCTCTTGCGTGGTTATAGATGTGAGGGCAACACAGTTTTCTTGAACGGACCACCAAACTACTTCCTGTTAGCAACCAATCCGCGCTGGCCCAGTGGTTTCCATGGGGCTATTGACAACAACTGCTGCGTTTTGTCTTTATGTAAGCTAACTAGCTAGCTAGCCGGAGATTCAATAAGATGATTTTTTGAAATGTTAGAGATGTATCGTTCTCATCCGCAAAAATTTTACTTAATCTAAGGCAACATTCGGAGGGTTTTGTGTGTGTGTGTTGGCAAGCTAGGTTATATTTATCAACGAGAGGAAGGATTTTATGCTAGTGTGTGCTAATTCAGTAGGGAGTATATCCGTGACAGCAAACAAATTTTCCCAAAATGAGCGAACAACTGAAAATCATTGTTGAACAACTCAACAAAGAGCCGTTCAAGAAAAATTTTAACCTCATCACATTTGACTCACTGGAACCGATGCAGCTGCTGCAGATTTTAAACGACGTTTTGGCTGAAATAGACCCAAAGGTGAACAGTTTTACAGACTATAGTTGGTACTCTTGTCAGTGTTAACATCAATGTTTTGAGATACGATAAGTAACGCCTAACATTGCCGTTCTTCTTTTTTCTTTTTTTTCTTTTTTTTAGCAAGCCATAGATATTCGTGAAGAAATGCCTGAACAAACTGTTAAGAGAATATGCGCTCTGCTGGGGATCCTGAAGTACAAACCGCCTGGTAACCTCTCTGATGTGTGAGTATCTACTCCTTGATTGATATTTTTAAAAACAATTTTAACCATATTAGACATGTAAGTGACCTGTGACCTGGTGGATGGAATGGATCTTTAACATGTTTTCATAATCATCTTCTTTTATTTCCACATTTCCTCTTGCAGGAGTAATTTCAGACAGGGTCTGGTGATTGGCAGTAAACCCGTGGTTCACCCAATCCTCTACTGGCTGCTGCAGAGGGTACCCGAACTGAAGAAGAGGGCTTACCTGGCCCGTTTTCTGATGAAGCTTGAGGTTCCCACGGAGTTTTTGCAGGACGATATAATCAACGACACCTATCACCAGGTTTCTCAATTTATTTAAGGTTACCATCTCATTTCTTTTTATTTTGAGCCGGTTAAAATCAATAATGTGTGTTCACAGTATGAAGAGCTGGTGGAAGGATTTAAGACATATCACAAAGAGTGTGAGCAGCTGAGGAATTCAGGGTTTTCCACAGCAGAAATTAGAAAGGTAAAAAACGCTATGTTGTTTCTGACTGATGTTGTAAGGCACGTTCTTATTCTTACAGTAATTCCTCCTTTCCTCAACAGGACATTAGTGCCATGGAAGAGGAGAAAGACCAACTGATCAAACGTGTGGAAAGGCTGAAGAAGAGGGTAAGCCATAGAGTCGCTCTTGTAATGCTCAGAAGTCTTTAGCATTCACTGAGGATTGAAAAGATCAGCTTAGACATGCATTACGAGCTCATCTAATATATCCTACATGCCTCTGTAATGAGGTGTCAGTTTAATGAGTCTTACTTATAGGACCTGTCAAAAGGTGAAACCTGACTCTGTCAGAGGTGCTCAGTTATTTCTGCCAACTCTGATCGCCTGCCCTCAGATATCATCATCATGTTGCCTTGTCCATCCACTAGGTGGAGACAGTGTCCAACCATCAACGGATGCTGGAACAGGCCAGGCAGCTGCGAGTGGAGAAAGAAAGAGAGGAGTCACTGACTCACCAGAAGCAAGAACAGAAGAATCAAGTAAGTGATTATGTGTGATTGTAGTTATTAATGACTGAATTACCTTTTATTTTAGAACAAATAATGTAGAACCTCAGGTTAATTAAAAAAAAATTCTTTCTCATAAAAGTACTGACGTTCTATAACAATGGGTTTATCAACATAGAAAACAGCAAGTAATCAGTAAGAATGGCTGGCTGCAGTGTTTAATGTCATTAATTTGATCACGCTGCCTGTAATCGTTTTTGTGTGTTCAGCTGTTTCAGGCTGAACAGAGGCTGCTGAGATTGCAGCAGCAGTTGAAGGATTTGCGACAGGCTGCAGCAGATGCCAATCCAGACAGTGAGTACCCCTGTCCTGCTGTGCCCTCTGCAGGACACAGCTGGATGGGAAATTCAAGGGCATGGTAGAGCATGGAGAGACGGGGGGTTATCTCTTAGTTAATAGGCTTTGATCTGTTGAGACCCTCTAATTATACAGATCTTTGAAGTGCTATCATAGAGCTTATCTGAAGTTGAAATTGTCTCATTATTGTTCTCATCTGGTGTTGGCCTCTTTGGCCAAAGGAGAGATTTACACATTTGCAGCTTCTAAAATGACCAGTTCAATATAGATAGAGTGCGACAGTTGAAGTCACTTAATAGAGTTGCTGCATGTGTGTGATCAAAAAATCAAAGATGCAATCAAAGATGCTGAATGCCTGAAATGGTTTCAAACATATTAGGCTTAAAGTGCTAAATGAAAAATTTTGTAACATTCAGGCTTAATGAAGAGGCTCGAGGAGGATATTAAGATCAACTCGTACATGGTCTCTGAGAAACTCCCCAAAGAGCTGGAGGCCATGAGGCGTACAGTGCAGTACCTGCAGAAGGTGGCGTCAGAGCCTGCCATGGGTCAGGCTGACATCCAGGAGCTGGAGGACAAGGTCAAGAGCAGGATGTGATGTCACGTTCAAGCAACCTTCATATACTTCCAGATTCTGATTTTCTGATTGTCTCACTTTCACAGATTAAAGAAGTTGATTTTCAGATAAATCAGCTGATTGAGAAGAGGATGATGAGGAACGACCCCATGGATGATAAGCTGACTCTTTATAGGCAACAGGTGTTGACTTTTGTTTTTTTTTAATTACTCAATTATTGTCTAAAATCTTTAGAAAAGTGCCCATTTATACACTTTCGCAATTCAGGGGCTGCATTCTTTGAAGGACATGGTTTACGGAGGTCTTAATGCCAGGGTCTGATCTAAGAGGCATTTCCACAGCTCTTGTCACCTAGCAACATTTAGAAGCTTTCACTCCAGCTACTACATTTTGTGGAGTCCACTGTGTTGTGTTGAGAAAATGCAATGAATCTTGCGATGTGTTAATCTGCAGGGGAGAAGCATGTTGAAACCTTCAATTCAAGACATGTTTAACTGGACCTTACAAATGGGACAGTCTTGTTTCAACACCAGTCTACTCTCTCCCTAATTGCAATCAGTCCACTATTTTACTTAAAGTTTTTTTAAGCATGCTTCTACAGCTTCTTTGACCTTGTAAAATCATCTTTGCTAAACCATGGTTTCTTTATTGTTTTCTTCTAATTCAGACAGTTTAATAACAGTGTCCTGTGCGCAGATGCGTTCAGTCTAACAGTAACTCTTGTTTGTGTATCTAATGTGACATGACTTGTAGGCCTCCATCGTCATTCGAAAGAAGGAGTCAAAGGCAGAGGAGCTCCAGGAAGCGAGGGAGGAGCTGGCAACTGCGGAGAGGGAGCTGAGACAGAGGAGCAGCCAGACACAGTCCTCTGATGGAGAAGAGGTCATCCGTGGTGATGAGGTACAGTGGTACTGTTGATTTGACAGCAACAGTATTTAAATATCTGTCATTTCTCTGAATGATCTTGGGCATGATACTCTCCTTTTTGTCAGATGTAATGGCTCACATCACATTCAGAAATTCCAGCTGTATCTAAGTACACACTAGAAGATCTACAAACCACAGAAAACACGAGGCTATTTCTGTTCTTATCCAAACACAGACGGGCTCACTGTCTTATGTTAC
>JAVQJX010057730.1:0-10927 GCA_036025115.1 Ambassis agassizii
GGCGGGTCCATGGCAGTACTCGCTCTGTGGGGAGTGGTTATTGTCCCTTAAGACGTCATAACGTGCACGCTTTCTAACTCGCTCATTTCAGCGCTTACTTCCCTAGAGGTGGAGCAGGGAGGAGAGAGAGCGCCTGAAAGAGTTTCACACTTACGGGTCTCCTACACATGCGGGGACCAGTATGACTGTTCCAAAACCATTAAAAAGTGAATTTTGCATAATATGGGACCTTTAAAAAACACTGTCCATACTTATACATACATACACTTACATATTAACGACAAGTGTGTCTGTGAGGTTTCCAAGGGACCAGGCAGCCTTGGCACGGACATTTGTACATCGATCATCAAGGGCAGCAAGAATGGTGTTTGCGGTATCTGCCACAAACATTACATCCTGAAAAGAAAACAATTCACCAGACATTAACTGCTTGACAATATGTTGTACTTCTTCGCTCAAAGTTGCTGTCTATACCTCTCTCAAACAGGGGAACAGTATGTAAATGCCCAAAGCCCTGACAGCTGCAGTCTTCACCAGATAGTTTTCAACATAGGTCAGTCCCAGCAGCACCGTGATGCACATCAGCTGGGTCTTGTCCTTAAAAAGAACATTACACATCACATATACAGCTCTATGATATGTAAACAGAAAGAGGTGGGTCAGACTCAGAACTCACGGGCAGCTGTGCGAAGGCCTGCGGCAGGATGGTGGAGAGCGCGACGCAGGCGCTGGCCTGCAGCCTGGGATGTTGTTCGTTCTGCAGTGCTCCGTTCAGCGGGCCACTCAACACCTCAGACCAAAACTCTATTACCTACAGTGAGATGAAAAGAGTGTGATGCCTTCAAAGCCCCTGTGATACATTCTGATTTTACTGGAAGAGATATCCTGATGTGTGTGTGTGCAGTCTACACTTACTTGGCTTATAGGGATTCTTGAGCTCTCAGGGACATTGTTCTCAGGTCGATACTGCTGGATTATTCCCGTACCAAACTCTTCCAATAACTAAACAAATAGGGACACTCATTTTAGTGTCAGTATAACTTCTTTATACAACCACCCAGCATATTCAAGCTGTTTGTCTAAAGGACTTTACCTTTGCTCCATGCAGTTGAATGGAAGGGTCTGTCTCCCCGAGGCAGCCAGCGCTCACCTTCCCAATTTCCGGAAGACATGTTTGGACTAAAGAGAAGTAGCCACGCACCAGGTGGGAAAGGACCTAAAACACACAAAAATACTTTTACACTTTTTTTGTAAAAGTTTGTCTGTTTCTGTGTCATAGATTATGTCTCACCTGTAGAGCTTCTAGTCGAACAGGCGGGGGCTCTAAAGTAGCCCCTCCTCCCACTCCTTCACTGTCTGACTGGTCTTCTCTGGGCTGAGTCACTAGTGACACACACAGCTGCAGCAGCCACGGTGAGCTGCTGTCCCCGTCCCCTGGTGTGCGAGGAACGCGGGGGGAATGTGAGCAAGAGCTCCGCTGGGAGTGTGTGAGTGGTGTACGAGAGGGTGAGGACACCCCGTCTCTCTGTCTCCAGCTGAGAGCTGAGTCCTGTGGCGTGAACGAGCCGGTGTTGCTGCTGCTGCTGCTGCCACCGCCATCTGGCTGCTGGAGGAGAAGCTGCACTTCAGGGAGAGGAGCCTGAGTCGTCACGAGAGCCCCATAAAATGTGAGGACGGACACATGGACATTCACATCTGAAAGGAGAGAGCAGCGACATATGTGACTGACCTGCTCTTGTTGTGCAAGAGAGGACAGACGGATAGATACAGACCTCTGTGGCGCACATATGGACGCATCTGCTTCCAAAGCATGCTGAGCAGACCAGGTCTTAAACGGTGATAGGGAGCATTGGCCACTAGGAAGGCCAGACACTAACAGAGAAGAAGAAGAAGAAGCTTTGAGGGTCAGTCAAACCTGACAGAGAAAACCATGGCCACATGCATGTTGACATACCTTGATGACCTGTGTGAGTGTTTGCCATGAGGTCTCTGCCATCAGAGCCAGACTAAGAGTGCGGTGCAGCTCTCTGATAGTTGTAGCCAGCATGAAGGAGAAGGGGGTGTAAGATGTCCGAGGAGACGCTGTATCTTCAGCCACAGCCAGGAACTGACGGGAACCATCCAGCATTGCACACAACACCTGAAGCGCACACAACCTCACCTAGGGAGAAAACGACACACGGGAAATGATCACTTACTTTATGTTAAGGTGACTTACTTGACTTGGGGGTATTTGTGTACCTTTGGTGAGGGGTCCTTCAGTATAATTGTGAAGAGGGTAAGAGGTGGAGGTCCACCTATAGGAGAATCAGGGATGAATGAGGACCAGTATCCGTACAGAGTCCTCTTCTCTACTGCTTTCACAGCTGCCAGCAGACACTGCAGGGCTCCCTGACGCACACGACCATGGTTAAATCTGCAAGAGGAAGAGGATGAAACTGAAATGAGTGATGTGGAAAAGACTACAAGTGCTGACTTGAATGGAGGTAAGCGGTACCTTAATTTGCTCTGAGCGTTGCCCTCCACATCTGAAAACTCTGAGTCAGAACTGTTCGTCTTCCAGGAGGGGTAGAGAAAGGAGGCAGAGGATTTAGGGATGGTTTCTCCATCACCTCTGCCTCCCTCTGTCTTCCCTCCTTTCTGAAGAGCAGGCCCTGCTTCTCTGTCCTCTTCCTCTCCATCATCCTCTTTGCTCTCTTCAGTTTTAGTGTTTTTCCCCTTTCCTTTGGATTTCCTCTTTTTTTTCTAAAGAGAGAACAATTCCTGTTTTATTTGAGTTGTTTGCATCCTTAAGTTCTAAGACAGGAAAAGAAAAGAATTGCATGCTTGTACCGCTGAGGACTTTCCTGGCGCTGCGGCATCCTTTGGTGGCTCTGAAGATGTTGGGGGTTCAGCGGGTTTTGGTGCAGATGGACCCTCATACTGTGGAAGAGGTGCTGGGTAAAGCACAACTGGCCACTCGATACTTACACCTGGAGTTCCCTGGAACATGAGCCGCTGCAGAAAAAAAATGAGATTATCTTAATAATAGTTCCGGGAGTGTTCAAGTGTTTCAAGTCAGAAAACTGTTTATGAAAATCTGTCTACCTTGAGTGCAGCCAGCATGGACCCAAGCTCCTCCCCTCCTCCAAGTTTCCACTTCCCCCCAGAGAGACAGCACTGAAGTCCTTTTAGCGCCGTTTGGATCAGCTGCAATAAAGGATACACAAGCCAGAGCAGGTCAAATGTAATTCAGTTTCATATTTTTCTGCTTCAAATGTTTAGTAAAGACACACCAAGTGTCAGTACCATGCAGTAGAAGAGCTCATCGGTGTCTGGAGGTTTGGAGGACTGCAGAGTTTTCAGAAACACTCGGAAACACACATTTCTGTACTGATCATCCAAAGGTGGTTGACCAGGGATCCTGGCAAAAAACAACCGTAAGACAAAAAAACAAAACAAAACAAAGAATATGAGATTAAAGAAGAAGCTAAAGAAAACCAGTAAAAATCTTAGCCACAATTTTAAAGCATGTCTTGAAAAATTGCAGTGCTAACCTGAGACAGATGTTTGCCATACAGGTGAGAGCAACGCGGCGTAACTCCACATTTGGCTGAGATGGAGAGCTATATTTCTGAAGGACTCCATCTTCATCCAGTAAATCCCTGAGGTGCTGTGAATGAAGACAACCTTAATGTTAATGTTCAACAATTACAATTTCTTACAGTGTGTTGTATAGATATCTACCTGGTGACACTGAGGTCCATTTCCATAAACTACTGTGGAGAGTGCCAGAAGGACATCTGAGTGTGTCCAGGTGCTGCATACCCTCAGCGCTCTAACAGTATATGTTGCTAAAACATCCAGTGTCTGTTCGTCCATTATTACCTTTAAAAAAAAGCAAAAACAAAAGTGAGGTACAATGTGATTCTACCTGAATGATTAGTATTTTAGTTGATTAATGTTATGTTACCTTCAGTTGGTTAAGTAAATGGTGTACCAGTTGGCAGAATTTGATGACTAAATGTTCTTGACTCAGTGGTACAAGACAGCTGGCATGCTCCAGGAGAATGCACACATCCTGGAATGCAAAATAGGAAGCCCAAACAATAAAAGTCTCTCTTAGGGGGGAAAAAATGAAAATGCAGTGCTTGAGCCAATTTAGTTAACTGATGGGTGTTGAAATGAAGGTACAAACAGAAAAGCAGAAAATGTATTCTCACTTCACATACAACGATTACTACATTATTAGATGCTGGTAGCTATAGTGACGCTGGGGCAGAATGAGGCGGGTTGTTGTGATGTGTGTACCGGTTGCTATGCCACCGAGCGGCTAGTAGGTGGTTGCTACGTTGTGTGTACAGTGTTCAGGCATCTTTAGTCGTTAGGCACACCCACTGTGTGTGACTCTGTTTTCAGTATTATAAATTAATTTGACTAGAAGACCTGAGTATTTCTTACCTCTGGTCGAATGTTGATGTTGGGGTCGATATTTTTGTTGTAGTTTTCGGACAGGAGCTGGTCAAAAAGCAGGTTGAGGTCCTCTTTAAGTTGGCCTGTGTCTCCCCTTAGGGCTCGGAGTTTTGCGGCGCAGCGGGAAAACAGTTTTTCGGCGTCCGATTGAGAGTTGTGCTGCCAACCGTCCGCCGCCATAGGAGTGAAAGGGACGGCCTCGGCAGAAAGAGCCACAGCGCGGAAGGCAGGTACATCGCGGCGGGTAAGAGCCGGTGCTGGCAACCCTGCTGGAGCCGCCATGTTTTTTGTAGCCGGAAGTGTTGCACTTCTTCGTTGGTTATCGCTGTTCCTGTCAGGCTGGACATCCAAGAGCTCATTGCTGCCCCCTACCATGGAAACAAAATGACCGCAGCAGTTTCAAAGTTTATAAGGTTTTATAAAGATTAGGGCCACGAATAAACACCTGCTGATTGCCAGCCGGTTAGAGAAGACATAGAAAGGTCTATAGGTCTTACGCATCTAATTATTTTCTGTCTTCAATTTTTTTTCATCCAACACAATCCATATACAGCTATATGCTGCTGAGGCTGCTGTTCAAGCAAACACACACACACACACACACAAACACGTTCTGAATCAATTTACTGTCTTAAAGTTGGTTTGTGCTCTACAAGTTGAAAACAGACAACACAATGAATTACATTCCAGAGATATACAGCAACAACATTGTAAATATTCACAACTTCACAAAAGTGTAAACAGTAATGTTCAAACACGTACAAAACCCTCAAAGCCAGTCAAATTCTTTTATTAAGCAACAGCCTTGGCATCTTTTTTTTCTTTAAATCAGTTGAAACTCAAAATTGAAGTCATTTCAACAAAAACTCTGTTGCTTATTTTAATTCAATGAAAATACACAACATATGAAATAATGCAGGCCAGTGCATCAGAGCACAGCGTTATTAACATCCAGGAATTATGAGCCAAAAGTGAGTTCCACCAGATGTGCAGAGGTTGACAGTGCTGTCATCAGGAGGCATTTTCTTTGAGTCCAGGCCTAACAAAAAGCATCATCCACCTATTATAGTAGTGATAAGGATGGCAAAACAGAACCAGGAGGTAGGCATGTTCGCAGAAAGGTGGGAGCATTTTTACAGTGTGACACAGACGTTTAAGAAATGGGCACAATTCAGCCTGACTTGAACAGTAGAATAGCCACTTGACCCAAGTAGAAGTAGATGAAGTGCTTCGTCTCATGCGTCACGTAGCTGCCAAAGTTCCTCCCAACAATGCAGTGCCATGTGGGGTTGTACTTCTTGTCAAACTCCTGCAAGGACGCAACAATCAGTACATCTTATAGGCTAGAGTCAAGTTCTATGCACTGCAGCCTAGAAAAATCCATACAAAATGGACAATACATCCCATTATGAAACTTTAAGAACAGTAAGTAGTATCACATTCCTGGTCGTTTTCAAATTTTGTAATCAATAGCAGTAATAACTGAACTCAAATAATATACACAACCCTTTCCATAAAATGTTCCATAAATCTAACATACCTTTTTGACATATGCAGCAATATCCTTCTCAATGTTGTACTTCTCCATGGCCTGCATGGCACAGTCCACTGCATCCTGCTGCATTTCATCAGACATGTCTGCATTCTTTATCACAGCTTTCTTCTCAGACATGGTGGCTTTGTGACTGCAGGAACAAAGATCACTTAAGAGACGTTTTCCAAGCAAACTGCAGTCACTTCAGATGCCTTATTGAATTCACATGACCATCAGTTAAATATACAGGCATCAATGGAAAGTCAGTGGATGACTATTATTTATAATTGAAATTAAGCTAGTTAACGGACATGTGCTGGGTTTTCAGATAGAGTGGGGGGAAACACAATGGGCGTTTGTAACATAAAGGACAGCCACACAAATAATTTTCAAATGCACATATCTATTATACTTCCATAATCCATAAAATTAGTGTCAAGTTAATGCTGAAAGAGTAACAGTGTCCCTGCGGCTCCTCGGGAGGTGACACTGTCACGTGCATGCCAGCAACACCTCACCTGCTCTCAGTGCGCAGGTTTCTAATAACATTCATCACAACCAAGACATAGATTTAAACTCTTACCGTGTTCCCGTAAAGTTTTAGCGTTCTATAGCGTGTGTGGTGAGGACAGCTGCACAGCTTTCACTTCATTTATGAAAGGAAGCGTGGTGTGTCTGCTCCGCCCCTCCCACGTTTCCTCCGCTCTGTGATTGGTCTGCCTGAAGCTCGCACCCTGCCCACCGGGTTTTTTACTTGCGGACAATGCCTGCATCTTATTTCCACCCAGAATGCACCATTTTCACCCACTCCACCCCTCCAAGCCTCAGAGGGCGTGATCGATCGTTTGATCGATAGTATTGATTAGTGACGTGTTAACATCACATTCCAACATAAGTAAGGGGATGTAATAGAAGGGACAGCGAGTTTCCGACATTCAATGTGAAAAAAGTACAACCTGCATGTTACTGAATTTAATTTTAAAATAATATAACCCTAAAAATACATCTTCAGTGCATCATGATGACATATTGTGGTTCCAGTCCTGCTTCCCTACAGGACCACCTGGACAGCGGTGCTGCTGCAAGATGATGGTGATCCTTCCTCCAAACCCCTGTGATGGTAAGATCCACCTACTGTGCTGTCACTGATGGGGGAGCAGCATCAGTGAGAGATACCAGCAGGATCAATAAACCCACGACAAAGCTGGCTGGACAAGTCTCCATATATTTACTAGTGATGAACAGATAAATTAAAGCTGTTCATCATCAGTAGCTTTGTGTTCCTCTGCACCACATTGATGCACACAATTTTGACATACCTACAATACATTTTTCTCTTTTCTTGTTAAAAGCTGTAGATATTTAGAGCACAATAAAAGTACTTTGATTTGTAAGTTTGCCACAAAAAAGTACAATCATTTGAAACTGTAAATTGAGCCTTTATTGAAGAGAACAATGCTTCAAGATACCGTAGATTATCAAAGTCCAAAAACACATTCTGCAGACAACGACCCACCTCAGAAAAACATTAAACCATAAGATCACCTGTGTTAATGTTAACTCACTATTTACCACATTCCTTACGTGTGTGGATCCATCCTGCACCTCCCAGCCCTCCTTTTGGTTTTGATCCAAGCTTAATAAAACAATAAAAAAGGATCACTCATTGTGTTGCCACACATAATATTATATTTCCTTTTGACTTTTTTGAAGGCCAATTCATTAATAAATTTGCACATTTCTCTAATATGTTTCCACTTTGATAGGGTTTTGTGGACAGAGCCGGGGTCGGGATCCTCTCCCGGTAAAATGCTCCCATGCTCCTGCTCCTTGTATCCATCCTGAAGCCTAATCCTAAACATCCTGATCTGATCCTGAATCCGGCTCCGGAACAGGTGGACAATGAGCCCAGTCCAAAACCTTCAGAATACCAGCAGAATCAAAGAGAAGGAGTTAGAATCACACCTTCAGGAAATATTTAAAGTATAGTAAATATGTGCAGCTACCAGGGAGTTTAGTTTAAGAAAAAACAAAAACAAAACAAAGAACAGCATCTATATTCAAGCCCAAAAAACTAGCAGTAATTTTTGGCAAAAAAAAAAAACACCAATGTCAATTTGACCACAGTACTCAGCTCAGCGTAATATATTTACACAGAAAAAGCCTAGTGTTGATTTCAGATACAGAGGCCTTTCACAGCCATCATACCATTGGTGGCATATTTGACTCCTCCTCCTCCTGTTTATCTTAATATGAACTGTTTCCTCTGTTCCCATCCTATCCTGTTCCTCTGAACTCTACAGAGAGACACACAAGAAGGTCAAAGGACAGTAGTATATGTTTGAAGGTAAAGTAAAAAGCCTCACAAATGAAAGAACACAAAATTTCGAGAAAAATCAGGCGCAGAAAACCATGGAAATGAAGGGAAGATGGAGAGCAAAATCAAAATGTAAAAAGAAAGGCAAGAAGGAAGTTGCTGGGTTGTGTGTACAGAACACACTCATCTAGGCAGCAAAAATGAAAACAAAAAAAAACGGCCACAAAAAAGCAGGTAAGGGGGAATAGGGCACACATCATGACAGTGTACACAGGTGACCCATGAGATGATCTTTTGTGAGTATGCAGGATTTGTGATGCAATGTGAGTATTTCCTCTCCAGCTCTGAGGTACATCAAATTCAGGTCACATAAATCTAGGTGCGAGAACGGGAGCGAGAACGCCGGGGAGAGTAACGTGGAGACCCTCTGCTGCGACGTGGAGAGTAGCTACGAGAACCACTCTTGCTACGGCTTCGACTGCGGCTTCGAGAACGACCATAGCTGGGGCTGCGAGGACCGTCTGTCTTCACACGAATGTAGGCCGTCTCTCCCTAAACACAAAATATACACACACATGTAACTCATCTGCGAATATATATTGGATGACACCAGTCTGTAAGTGTTTGTATTAAAGTATACAACTGTCATATCTATATTACTTTATTCTGGCTATGCACAGAATCTACTACTTTGTGATTTTATCAGTCACTTCATGTGTTAGTTGAATTATTTGTAAAGCTTTACAACTCTTTCAACACATGGTTGAAAAGCATAGCCAGAACCATTACACAGCCACAGTTTGGACTTTACTTACTGCCAGTCATTTTCACTCTCTCTTCCCTTCTTCACATCCAGCTTCATTTCAACTCCAAAATGTAGCTCCAGAGCCATTCCTGATTAAGTTAGCCTAATGCTAGTATCCTTTACGTACCTCATGAGAGCGAAACTTGGTGTTATCCAATTTACGGACAGCGTAGGTCATGTCTTCTTTGCGTACAAACTCCACCACTCCGGTGCCATCACGGAATACATCGGCATAACATACATCACCTGCCTCTCGCATGTGATCCTTCAGGTCCTGCCAGCTCCCACTTTGGGGAAGACCTACCAGAAAAGAAAAAAATTATACATCAAATCAGCTTAACAACACACAAAAAAATAAGAAAACCTGCAGACATAATCATCAACATCATCAACCCACCTGACACAACAACCCTGTTGTCAGAGCGTCGGGATGGGGGACCATATCTTCCTCTTGGGGGTCCCATCGCACCTCTTCCACTTCTTGGAAACTCAACGCGCAGTCGGTAGCCATCATAGTCATAACCATCACGTCCACTAACAGCATCCTCAGCATCCCTGTAATATAACAATAGTTAACAATCACACGATCTCTAAAAGAAACGAAACCTTAAAAACATCTTCAGATAGACAGAACGCACACCTTCATCTGAATGTCAATCCTATTGATCCTATACTCTGAGCATTATACTAAAAAAGTAGCTACCTAGCTCTTTCATTTACATAATGAATGTGTTTACAAATAACCATATAACCAATAAGCCCTTTCCTTGGGTATCGGGCTTATAGAAAGCCCTTGTAATCGTTATAATACCTGTTTCCAGAGATGGATTTGTTCTTTGATCTGACATACAATGTGAAAACAGGTTCCTTTTAATTTTGCAAACACACCAGTGAGGGTGTTGACTTCTGTTACCTCCAATAGGCCTCAAAAAACAAACATATCCGATATGATACATTCCGACAAAATCAAAAAGAACATGTGGGCTTTATCGCACACATCATATAAAACTGCAGCCCACAGTGTACGCAGATACTGTGTGTTTTCCTGACAAGACTCGTGGATGTAGATGACGGAGACAACGTGGAGACGTGGCGAAGCTCACCTCGAGTCCTCGAACTGCACGAAGGCAAACGGCGGCCCCCCTCTGCGGTTTTTCAGATCAATATCACGAATGGATCCGTATTTGTAAAATAAATCTTCCACGTCCTTTGAACGGATGTCTGGAGGAAGATTCCCCACGTATATCCGACAGTCGTTGCTCCCCGCTGGTCCTCGAATGATACCACCGGACATGTTAGCGCTAAGTTAGCTAAGTTAGCTAAGTTAACTGTAGTAGAAGTTCGCAAGTTAGTTGCCGCGTGAAAAACTGTAAAATGAGGGCAGAACGCTAAGTTTTCTACGCCAAATACTTCAACTTACTGTCTTAATAGCAGACGAAACGGAGTTCCGTAGTAAGTAAAGTTTTTTAAACCACAGGGTGCAGCTCACGCACTGCTGTCTTCGTCGGTGGTGTTTTAAACTGAGTTTCTAATGTTAAAAGTGCACGCAATGCCACCTACTGGCCACGCCACTAACCTGCAGTAACACTGTAAAAGTTGACTCTTAAGCAAGCGGCAACATCCGGGGCTCAGACTTGAAGCCCATGCGGAAGTGCTAAAACATGTAATTCACACCGCAGCCTCTAGGGTTTGGCTCCAAAAGCGAGTCATTTCCCATAGACTCCCATGTTAAAATCGCCAACTTCACAGCATAAATAAACATGTTTACACTACAGCCTGGTACAAAACGCCATTCTGGTCTCAACTGATAGATTTTATT
>JAVQJX010057746.1:0-12240 GCA_036025115.1 Ambassis agassizii
ACACACACACACACACACACACACACACACACACACACACACACACACACACACACACACACACACACACACACACACACACACACACACAGTTCGTTGCCGTCTCCATCTCTGATGAAGGAGTCCATTCATGCCTGCTGACAAATTACAACTGAAGCATGAGACTAAAGAGACCCCCCATCCCTTTGTCTCTCTGTCTCCATTATGGACTGTGTGAGACTTGGGTGAGAGAATATCACACGGGAGACCACAGCTATGAAAGAGGCATTATGTTACAGCAACACAGGTTTCTTTGCAAACAAAATATAATGTAATACAGTTTTACTTTGTAACATACAGCACACAGATTAGATAGAGATTAGCAACTTATGCTAACACATGATGATGGGTGGAGGAAAGCATTTTGTTTAATGTGACGTTGGTGTCAATAAAGTTGCGTAACAACTACAGAATGACAACTCAGCAGCAAAGAGTGCTAAAGCCTTCAGGATTAGGAGGCAGCCTGCGGTCACAGGGTGCTGCTGACCCGCCTGTCAGGACGCAGGAGGGTTAAAGCATCCAGGTGGTCGGTCAGATAAGAAGTGCAGCTTCAGGTACTTACAGCTCAGGTGTAGCTTCTCTATCAAAAATGTTTGACTGACGGAGATGAGGCCTCTCCGACCACCGGAGGCAAAGCAGGTAAAGTGTCCTGCAGGAGCGGGATTCGAACCGCCAACCTTCAGCTGACTGGACGACCTGCTCTTAAAAACAAACTGAACATCCTCATGTCATTTGGAAAACATACATGAGGTCAATAAATGTCACAAAACGAGCTGTTCTGATGTTTTCTATTGACTGCTGTCATTAAAAGAAACACATCAGCACCAAGATTCTTGTTTTAGTGTAAAACACGGAGCTCCCTGCTTCATGTGTAAACAGTGAATAGAGCGAGGGGGGGACAGAGCCTCGTAAAACTAACAACAGTTGTGACTTTACTGCGTCGTTACAACAGGTCCTAATGAACTAAATCTCTTGTGCTTTCAGATAATTAATCTTAATTACACTGATAATCTGAATAAACAGCAGTTAGAAGCTGAAATATAACAACTGCAGGAATACACAAAAAAACACAGCCTGGTTATGTTCAAATGGATTAGGTGAGTTGGAGTGATAATGAAATGAAACACTGCTCCCCAGGAGAGGCCGTTGGATGGCTGTACTGTCCTGACAGTAATCCTCAGATTAACTGGTCGTGGGCCTCCACCAGTCAGCCGGCCAGACAGCCAGCCGACTGGAACAAAACAGCACAAACGTATGCAAACCTGAACATGTGGGTCAGTCAACACAGTCATTAAAGAGAAAAACAGACGCTGCAACAACAGTGTGTCGAAAAAGTGATCCATCGAACTGCAGATCCTCCTTTTTAACTCTTAACTGTTCAGATATGATGCTTCAATGCAAAACAACCAACCTAACTGTTGAGTGTCAATGTCTGACTTGTTGCCAAGGCAACCAAGAAAATAGTGGAGAAGGTTAACCTGAACCAGTAACTTTTATAAGTAGTTTTGATTGCCATAAACCAAACTGTGGGTGAAAATGAAAATAGTAATCATAAAAACACAGTTGATGTGCAGTTCCTTGAGTGACCACTTGAGGCTGAGATGTCCAACTTTACAGCTCAAATAAACATTTTCAGGTCTGTGTAGGAATTTATAACCAACTCTAATCATATTGAGGTTTGAATTTATTGAGAATTTAAGGACAATGGAATCAAACATAATCAAGTTTTTGGGGATTTATTGGTAAATATGCTGTTAATGTATGCAGCATGTATTATGTGCTGATATAATTAAACAAATTAGAGACATTAAAGTCGTTTTTGTGCGAGGTGAATGAAGCATTCAGAGCGGCTCTCATCAGCAGCTTCATCTCGGTGTTTAAATAACAGTGACCTCAGGGATGACTGCATGG
Source organism: Ambassis agassizii (assembly GCA_036025115.1). Taxonomy (NCBI): domain Eukaryota; kingdom Metazoa; phylum Chordata; class Actinopteri; family Ambassidae; genus Ambassis; species Ambassis agassizii. The sequence continues at coordinate 1,951 of JAVQJX010057746.1, forward strand.
GAGCTCTGCTCCTGTTACCGTGGCAATGGAGTCCTCTCCATCGCCACGCTCGCCACCGACTCTGTAACCACGGATACGTTCTGTCAGGCGCTGAGCGGAGGGAGGACGGGGTTGGTCGGGAATGATAATGGCAGAGGGGGCACATGAGGGGAAAGTTTAACAAAGAGCTGAAGACTTTCACAGACAAATGTGAGGAGATGAAATGTTTGTTTTTAGGTGATTCAAGATGGCAACATGGTCCAAAAATTTACAATAAAGTCTGATGACTAAATGACTAAAAAGACAAAAAGACTAAAAAGACTTCAGTCACAATTCTATTATTTATACTGAAGTTAAGGACATTCAGATGGGACACAGTGCTCTTTTTTTGGTGATTTTAGTTCCATTATTACATTAAAAAAGCTGCTGAGGGAGGCGTCAAAGAGACAAAGGATCGGGGTGGGTGAAGGAGGGGGGGGGTGCTTGTGATGGAGGCTGAGAAATGAGGAGTTTCTACAAAGTTTGAACAGCAGAAGAATAAGGCTGGGGGGGGGGGGGGGGGGGTCCTTTTAGGTTAGCTGCTGCTCCTTTTTCGCCCTGCAGACAAACGAGCCTGCACAGGTTTTAGTGAAGGAGGTGCTGTTTACATGGCAAAAAAAAATCTCTAATAAAATGTGATTTAAAAACATTTTTTATTTATTTAAAAATGATTTGATAGAAAAATAAGCAGCAAAATCCTAAACCTAGTTTTCTCTCTGTGATCTGTTTGTAACATATATTCTCCATTTATATTCTTTCATTGTGCAAACAAACTGAAGATTTAAAAAATCTGAAAATTAAAAAGCAGCAAAGTACATTTGATCACTGTCACAGTCAGGCAGAAAAAAAAGTCTTTAACACAACAACATTTGGAGTCGGTCTGCAATACAAACGGTTTCCTTCTTCTTGCTGTCAACATACCCAGAATGCACCTGTGACTGCTCACAGGACTGGAGTGAAACCAGCCCGGGTTCAGTCCTGCGAGTTTGTCATCTTGTAAGAATCCATCTGACTCCAAAGTCTATATGTTGTTTTTTCCTCATATTTTTGTGGATAAATATTCATATTTCTCTTTTCCTGACTTCTTTGTTCAAGTATGTAATCAAGTAAATATGAAGAAAAATCTTTCATTTCATCATGAATTCCCTTTTAAAAGAAGATTTAAGGTGTATTTTAACTGAATTCATATTAGACAGCAGCAGAATTTCCCTTTTCGTGATTAAAACGTGTCATCTGAGACAAACCTCCTTCACTGTTACCATTCTCCCTTTGAGATACACTTGGAGTAAGACGGTTCGTCCAAGTAGAGCACGGCACACACCTGGATCAGCTTACACTCTCCATCACAGACCAAGCTGCTGCTGTAACTGACCATGAAGTGAGTGAAATACTTGTCAAAGTCTTTGCTGTGGAGCAGCCTGAAGCTCAGGCCCAGCTGGAGGAGGCTCTGTGGCAGCAGGTCAGTCAGTCCAAAAGCCTCAGTCATGATATATTCAAGCTTCCAGTCAGATCTTTGTTTCTCGTTGGCTTCCGTCAGATTCAAATAGTACTGCCAGATATCCTTCAGATGGAGAGAAAAGCACCAAAGAGGAGGAGAAAGAGAACAGCCTTTGAGACTTTTTTGAATGGCAGAAAGTGTTTTTGTGTGCTGATTGACACCGTGATAAATCATCAAAAGGGACTCTGAGTGAGAGTGAGATAAAAGTTTGAAAAAAAAGAAAAAAAAAGGTGTCCGAGTGCAAAACATTTTTAGTCTGATCTAAATTTCTCAACAAACAGAAGGTTCTAACACAGCAGCTGTAGACCATCAGACCTGTTCAATCCAGGTTTTTTTTTTTTTGCCAATAATAAAAATAAAATGTGATGCCACAGTATTGACACTGATGTTCCTGCAACAGTCTGAGACAGGAATACAGCCTGAAGGCCTTGACTGGTCTGAGGCTGTGATCCAGGTTTTAACCCGGTTTATTCTTCTCCGTCACAGTAACATCAGACCCTCATAAATGTCCTGACATAGCTGAGAGCTCTTCTAACTTCTCTGTCGCTCCACCAACTCACGCTGCTTCACCTCTAGAGTAGGAGTGAGTTTATTACATTGAATGTCATCGTCAAAGTCTCCGACACTTCCTGTTTCAGTGAACAATGGAGACAGACAGAAAGAGGATCTTGTTGTGTTCTCTGTGTGTTAGTGTCCAAAATAGTGGAAGTAGCGTTGCTACAGCTACCAAGCCAACCAATCACAGGGCTGCTGCCTGCAACGTCTGGATGGGTAGATGGAGTTTTTGGAAGGTGCACGTAGAGCCGGGCGTCAGAATCTGGGCTACGTACAGACTGAACGTTAACGTGACGGAGAAATATAAACCAGGCTTTAAGTGTCTGAACCTGAGCGACAACAAAAAGGTGCAGTTCCTCAAGCAGCCACCAGAGGCTGGCTCCAAAAGTGAGCCAACCACCTTCATGTTTACATCCTGGTACCAAAACTCTCCGGCAGCAGCCGAGGCGCCACACGGATCCAAGCTGTGGTGCGGTCTGTCATGGTAACAGACGTCCACATACATCTGTCTTCATTATTTGCTATAAACTTGAGTAACAGAAGGTGATATGACACAAAGAGCCTCTTACCAGCACAGTGTAGTCCCTGTTGTCGTATAAGTACATACGGAAAGCTGGGTTGTTGGAGTATGGCTCAAAAAAATCTTTGATTGGTGTGACAGCCGGAGACACAAAAACTGAATTCACAGGTTTACCTGCAAAACAAGACGTCAAGGTTGATAATGACGGAAGAGCAACAAGCCCTGTTTAGCCTGTTAGCAGCTGTGTGAACATTGTATGTACAAATATCAACAATAACTGCTGTTTGTTTCTATTGTACAGCTTGAATTGTTGAATATGGAGTGCCACAAGGACCAAATCTGGGTCCTCATTAATCTATATGAATAAACAACTGATAGACTGAGAGACGAGGTGCTGGTTTTGTTTTGAGCAGGTTTTTGTTGGTAGAAAATCCAGTTAGCAAGCAGGCACGCAGTAGAAACAGAGCTGCTCTGAAGAGGCCTCCTCTCAGCTCCCGTCAGACTGTGAAACATGTCTGGCTCAGACGTCTGTTATCTGGTATCCAGATTCTTTCTGTGGTTCCATGGAAACGTCTGTGAGTCTTAGTCACTGAATCACTTGCATGAAAGGAGCTTGTTTCTGTTTGCTCTCACATTAACAGCCCTGCAAACAGCTTCAGCTGATTGAAATTACATAATTAGCTCACAATTATCTTCATTTAATCTGCATGATCAGGGCAGTCAGTGCATGGTTTACTCAATATGGTGACAAAGCTATTGTTAGCAATTAGCATGCTAATTATAATAAACAGACAAAGAGTTATTTTCACCTTGCTGGTTGAGCAGCACCATGATGCTGTCTCGGTGGGTGTGGCCATAAAACTGTCCCGCAATCACATGACTGTACTGTCTGAAGATGGCGACCAGCTTCTCGTTGTGGCGCTCTCTTATAGCCGTGATGTTTCTGGCAAAGGGCAGATACCCGACAGGTACATGAGCTATGATGTAGACCTACAGAGAGGAGGCAGCAAACATACAGGATTTTTAAAAAAAAGCAGGTAAAACACACATAAACAGGTGATTTATGGACCTTTTCCAGACTATGAGCTGCTTTCTCCAGAGTGTTCTGCAGCCACTCGTATTGCCCAGCAGGGTCCGTCATGTTGCTTGTGACTTCATCAGGACCGTAGTAAAGGATGGTGTTGAGACTGATGATCCGCAAGCCAGGCTTTACCAGCTGAGTGTAGTAACCACCTGCAGGAACGGAGCAAAGCACCTTTTTTTTTTAGTAAATCTCCATAAACGTGTTAAAATATCTCAGTATTAGAGGATCAGAGAACTGAAGGAGGCTGACAGGTCAAATTTACAGGGTTAATTTTAGAAGAAAAAAAAAAACAGCATGGTGTGGGCCTTGTTACCATGGTTACAGCTCATACCTTGGGAGAGTGTGAACAGAGCGTCCGGCTGTAACCAGGGCTTCCACAGCTGGGCTGCAGCCTGGTAGATGGCATTAGTGGAGGTCGGCATCTGGTCCTAAGATCAACGAAGGAAACGCACTCCATTACTGAACAATGGATCCCTTCTTTGTAGAAATGTACTGAAACATTACCTGTGGCCAGTAGTCATGGTTTCCCACAGCAGGGTACACAGTGAGGTTGGGGAAGTGCTGCCTGATGGTCTGTGTCATGTTACTGATCACCTGAACCACTGTGTCTGTGGAGAGCTCGTCCACAGGGACATGAGGGGGACTGTCCCTGAGAGAGGGACAGAAGACAAACTGTTTCTGAAATGATTAAAACTTAAAAACTCATAAAACTACAAATCAAGGCTGTAATAAAACAAAAGTCCCCTTTAAAGATAAAATAAATGATCTGGAATCATAGAAGGATTAAACAGGACTTTACATGTGATGTCTTCAGGTCTCATTCAGGAGACATTTAGGAAACATGTCTCACCAGAGTTGCCGTCATCATTATGACACAGCATAGACTCAGGTAGACTCAGTTAAAAAAAACCCCCAACATAACCAATAAATGAACAACAAAATCAAACGGTAAACACAATGACAGCTGTCTCAAACAAAATAAAGACAAAGTCAAAGCAATTAAACTATAATCCGCACAGGCCAGACACACACAAACGAGTGCCTCGACTAATGCTAAGCTAACACAACGAGCATGGCCTGAACCAGTTCATGTAGAAAACGAGCGGCACACAAACAAAAACATCAGCTCAAGGCTGAAGGTACAACGCCGGCGCCGTCCTTAAATGGTCCCGGCCGCGCCTCCTGCTGATTGGCCAGTGGACTCCATTGTCATGAAACTGATGTGGGAATACGGATTCAAAGGGACAGACTGATTTCACTCCTTCATCTTCGTCTTCACTAATGATGCTGTGCTGCAGTTTTCATGACACACTGACACGTGTTGTTCTCTGGACCAGATGTTGACCTCCATTACATCTACCTGTCTGCAGCCCGACTGTGGAAACCCCGGTCAGAGCCGGACGTTCTGCTCACTCTCATAAACTATGTCGACAGCCAAGAACCAGCTGTAACCATGGCAACAAAACCCAAACCATGATGTTTTCTTTTCTTCTAATCCTGTAATCTCTTATGCTAACCATGAGATATTAGCCTGACAACAATCAAACCTGCTCTGACTGCACCAGTTTTTAGTGACAATTTCAAACAGTATTGATTTTTTAAGAGGCCTTCAGATCCACACTCTTTTTGTAAGTGAAAAGACAAATTTATGCTGCAAAGACCCACAAAAAAAAGAACAAAGGAACAAAATCTGCTTGTACTGTACGTTACTTAATCCTCCACTGCAGGGAGTCTTTTCTTTTAAGTGGAAAGCCCTTCTCTACTCAGACTGTTTAATAAGCCTGTGAATTCCTGGATTGGCTGATTAGCTGCAGATTAATAGTGCTGTAGCTCTGCTGCTGCTTAATGTGTGTCGTTATCAGTGAACACTGATGCAGAGCTCCTCTTTAAGCTACTTTTCATGGCGGACTTGTTTCTCCAAACCTGGAGCATCAGCACAGTGATGCTGCTATAAAACATAAACACTTAGTGAGTCTGAAGAGCAGTGTATCCTCTTGGTGCTACCAGTCACTTATTTTTAAGAACATTATAATAACAAAAACCACAAGTGAACGTTCGAGGTTTCATATTCAGGATGCAGCAGACAATATAGGAGGAAATGAAACATCTGTTTGGTGACACACATCAAAGCACACACAGGCCTAACAGGAAACCACACGACAATGCCATTTCCTGTGTTTAATCATAAGCATCACAACGACAAAGTTTTTTAGACAGCGCTGTAACTTCATCGCACAAACACCTGAACAACGTGTCAACAAAAATACATAAATAAAAATAATATGTGTACAATTATGCAGCGTAAATGATTAAAAAGTCTTACAAAACAAATATTTAAGAACACTCTCACACACTCTCCTCTCTTTCTCTCATACACACACACACACATTGTGGTCCAGAAACAGGAAGTGAAACCGATACAAAACCACATCTATCGCTTCTGTGAGCAACGCTACTAAAAACAAGAAGAAGTTCCCGTCGTCGCTGCACTCACCCCGTCCATATGATGAAGTCCTGCGGCTGTGTGAGCGTCGACATGTGACTGAACGCTGACTGGATCAGGCGGTAAGGAGAGTCGCACAGGAAGTCTCCATACAGGCCGGCGTGGGCTGCTGGGACCCCTTTAGAGGAGAAACACACCTTGGTGGGGTCAGGAGAAAGGTGGTAGGTGGGGTCCAGGTGGAGGTCTGTGATGTGCCAGAACCTGGCTGGACGGAGGAAAAACACTGACTAGATTAGACTAGACTTTATTGATCCCACGACGGGGAAATTCACTTGTTACAGCAGCAAAGCAGAAAAATAAAAAGAATAAATAGATAAAAACTCCCATCACTACAGAAATAATTTAAAATGATAAATATCAAGGGTTAACAGCACATGGCTGTATAATAATGACCCATATTTCTAATACTTGTTACCAATACTTGCTAGCTGTTTTCCACCTGTTGAAATAGTGTGTAAAGACCAATCCTTCCGAGTTTGATCACGTCTGTAATTGCAGCTGGCAAGTGAGCGATGTGGGAAGTCCTTCTCTGAGGCAGAAGGGATCAGAGAAAAAGAGCTGAAACTGATGCTGGACTGGGCTTCTCAGGGCTTTCTGCCTACAGGACCTGAAGGATTTTCACCTCCTGGTATGTTTACATTTACAAAGTCTTCACTTTTAACCATTTTATAGCCATTTTACCATCATTAGGAGGGACGTTTTTATAAAAACATTAGGGCTGTCTCCTTGTAGAAAGCCTCAGATGGAGAGGATCAGACCGCTCTACTGAATGTTTTCTTTTTTTTTCTTGGCGTTTTAAGATGCTGCTGCGCATCAGGACTCTTCTGACTCGGCCCAGAGCACAGATTATCAGCCCCCACCAAAAAGAAAATATATTTTAAAAAACAAGGCGAGCACTCCAGCAGTCACTTATAACAAAGGTATGTATAATTTTTGGTGCATTCAGATAGAGTGGTTTCAATAAAGATTTAATAAATCGATGATTACGTTTACAATCCTCATACTATTATTTAGTATTTGTGATTTGCTCTCATGTTTTTCTGTAGCGTCGATAATAGAGAAGGTGAAAGAGAAAGGCAGAACTATTGAAGGTAAGTTTTTTATGTGAAACTGAATACATTTATTCAAACATGTCAACACAAAAATCTGAATTTCAAGTTTCATTTCAGATTTTTGTTTGTCTTGTGGATCAACCGAGCTTGATGTGGCGCACCCGCTGTTTGAAGGCGGCCTTTGTCTGAAATGCAAGGTAAACTAATAACACAATCTCTGTCTGTTCTATGTGGTCTGCTTTACTCCATATCAGCCCAGTGTGTAAATGTTTTAACCTCCATCTGAAACACAGCTGCCATTAACACCCAAAATGCTGCAAATCGTCCACTTTCACTGTTTGCAGGCAAACTTCTCAGAGACACTGTATCGCTATGATGATGATGGCTACCAGTCATACTGCACCGTGTGCTGTGCAGGCTTAGAGGTCATTCTGTGTGGCAACGCCAGCTGCTGCAGGTAAGGAGGTGTGTTACTGTAACTTTGTAATAAGGACAGTAACACGTGAAGAGCCAAGATTCCTCTCTTCCTGGTGAAGACCGCCGTTTTTGTGACACTGTCTGTCTCTCGCAGGTGTTTCTGTAAGGACTGTCTGGATATCCTGGTGGGTCCTGGAACGTTTGACAAGCTGAAGGATGTCGATCCCTGGAGCTGCTACATGTGCCTTCCATCACAGTGTGAAGGAAACCTCAAACTCAGACCCGACTGGAGTGTCAGAGTTCAGGATTTTTTTATGAATAACAGCGCCATGGAGTTTGTACGTAAACAAATAAATGCTTCATCCTACATTCATAAACGTCCACCACGAGGACAGTGTCCAATTATTCCCTGTGTTTTTTTAATCACAGGAGCCTCACAGGGTTTATCCCTCCATCCCTGCTGACCACCGCAAACCAATCAAAGTGCTCTCGCTTTTTGATGGCATTGCAACAGGTGGGTTGTGACTGTCTGTGCACATTTATGCATACTCCTCCAGTGTTCTATCCCCAGATGCTAATGAAACATTTTAAGTGCACATAATGGACTTCATTTTTGATTTGCAACAGGTTATCTGGTTCTCAAAGACCTGGGCTTCAAAATCGAGCGCTACATTGCATCAGAGATTTGTGAGGATTCGATCGCAGTGGGGATGATCAAGCACGAAGGAAGTATCGAATACGTCAATGATGTCCGCACCATTACAAGGAAACATGTGAGGAAAACCACCCTGAACTTACTTTTAAGCCTGTTGTCATATCAAAAGGTCTAAAAACAGTCTCTCTTTGTGTGTGTTAAGCTGGCTGAATGGGGTCCATTTGATCTTCTGATCGGAGGCAGTCCATGTAACGACCTCTCCATGGTCAACCCTCTTCGAAAAGGATTGTTTGGTATGTTGTTTCTTAACCTTCAGTTAATGGTATCCCTAGATGAGGTCACTGCAGGTTTCTGCATCCTCTCATGAGCTGTTTTTTTTTTTAAATAATTCTGTTGTCTCTCTGTTTGTCCTGCAGAGGGCACTGGGAGGCTGTTCTTTGAGTTTTACCGAATACTAACCCTGTTGAAACCAAAGGAGGAAGACAACCGTCCATTTTTCTGGTTATTTGAGAATGTGGTTTTCATGAGTGCTAATGATAAATCAGATATCTGCAGATTCCTTGAGGTAACTGTGTAGGATTTTTATTCAAAAGTATGATGTCAGCCTGATGGCAGAGAACAGGTTTTAATGTCTAATATTTGTATTTTTTTTCCCTGTTTTTCTAGTGTAATCCTATTCTTATTGATGCAGTGAAGGTCAGTCCTGCTCACAGAGCACGCTACTTTTGGGGAAACCTACCTGGAATGAACAGGTATACACAAACACACTAACAGAAAGTAAAACTAGTTTTGAGAAGTTTGTCAACGTTACATTCTGTTTTCTCGTAGATCTCTGGCTACATCATTAGATCACAAAGTGACTCTGCAGGATTGTTTGGAAGTTGGACGCCAGGCAAAGGTTTTTTTTTTTATTTATTTAAATCATATTTAAAATGTCTTTTTATTTAGCTATTTGTAACATGATGTTAATGTATATTTACACTGACCAGGAGAGTTTAAAGGGTTTCGTTGTGATTCTCTCCCTGCAGTTTGACAAAGTCCGCACTATCACAACAAAGTCCAACTCCATAAGACAGGGGAAGATGGGGCCGCTCCCTGTCAGCATGAATGGAAAGGAGGACTACCTGTGGTGCACTGAAATGGAACAGTAAGCATAAATTTATCTCAGGATGATACTGTTGACAGTTTTATATTGTCTGGATTCATGTTCACTTTACCTTCCAAATAGGAGTTATGATTTAGAAACTCATTTGTGTGATCAGAGTGCAGGCTGCATGTGCATCGTTTTCTCTTTTTTGACTTTTTTAGGATCTTTGGTTTCCCCAAACACTACACGGATGTGAACAACATGGGTCGGATGCAAAGGCAGAAACTCCTGGGTCGCTCTTGGAGTGTTCCTGTGATTCGTCACCTGTTCGCTCCACTGAAGGATTATTTTGAATGTGAATAACTGAAGTGAGTCTTCACGTCACTGCAGCAGTGGTAAACCTCATGCCTTATCCTGCCCGACATTATTGAGTAGTTCAGACTTTTAGTGTTTTAACTTTTAGAATGGAAATTTGTTTGCTTATGAGCTCTTTTTTATCCTGTGATTTGTCAGTCATGATTCTCTGTCACCAGCACTTTTTTTTCCAGGTTTCTTTTGATAAATTATGGTGCTATGGTCAAATAGTAATATTTCTCAGAAGGGCCTGCGTTACAAAGTGAGACAAGGCAGTTAGCCAGTAATCGATGCCTTTTTGTTATCAGAGCTGCCTCACTTTAAATCTGGTCGATCACTGTGGAGATTAGTGGCGTCATTTACATTGTAATGAGGGACTGTAACTGTTGAAAGACTTGAACACGGTTAAACACACTGTCAGCCTATTGAATAGCAACTGTAGCTTTTAATTATCTTTTTTTCACCTCAGCAAAATATGAATTCAACTTTGTTGTTGGGGCATTAATTTATTTCTGTGTACAATGTGAAACGGTTTCTAGCATGAGTG
>JAVQJX010057750.1:0-10113 GCA_036025115.1 Ambassis agassizii
TCATGAGATAATTACACTTTATTACAAATAATACAGCGTATGGGTGAAGTAGAGGAATGCTTTTTAGCAAAGTACCAATATATGTACAACAAGTCTGAGTAAACACAGTGCAAGGAAAATGTTTTCAGGGGACCCCAAAATGTGCCGGATCTACCCAGGACATGCTTATTTTTCAGACTTTTTGAAGTCAGCTACTCACCCAAAGTGTCAGAAATGAGCTGAAATGTACATTTTGGATCACAATTCTTTACTTTGTTTTCTTATTAATAGCATAACTTATATTACGATAATACAGCAGCATATACTGTAAGTATTTATATTGTTCTTTGGTGCTGTGAAAGTCTGTCCTCATGCTATAGTTGATAGATGATGAACTCCGGTTGGTGAAGCTCTCATGTGCCTGGACCGGTTTTATTTGACTGACCTTGTATACTTTCATCAAGCACCACCTTTAGAACAAACAGTTTAGACAAATGGCTGACATTCTAATCCTAATTTAAGTCTCTCTGTTTGTTAATCCAGGTGGTACGTTTGTGCCAGAACCCTAAAGTGGCTCTGAAGAACAGCCCACCGTACATCCTGGACTTGCTGCCTGACACCTACCAACACTTACGCACCATTCTGTCAAGATACGAGGGCAAAATGGAGATCCTTGGAGAGAACGAGTATTTCCGCGTCGTCATCGATAACTTGACCAACAAGACGAAGCAGACCATGGGCCTTTTTAAGGAGGCGAAGGAGAGGATGTACGAGGAGAACTCACAGCCCAGGTAGGCATCAGGATGCAGCGAGAAAGAGGAGAGCGGTGAAATGTTTGGATAACTGACAGATGGTGCAGATATCAAGCTAATCATTGTTTGTCTTGGCTGCCTATCAATGCTATAATCCGGTTAAGATCTGCTAAACAGACAGAACATTGTGTCATCTAAGCAATAATTTAGTGTTTGTCTTTACTGTAAAGACATCAGCTCTAAAAACAGGTGTCAAGAGAGAATATTTGCACACATATGGTCTTATTTTTAGGTAGCTAAAAACTTTGTTTACCTTAAAGTGACCTCATTTTGGTCTGATCTATATTCAGTTAACTTGTTGACACAGTTAAAGTGCAGGTTAAACAGCTCATAAAGGTGCTATAATCCAGCATTACATGTCTATTTGAGGCAGTGTTTCTTTTTCTTCTGTTATTTTTGCAGCTATATGAACTCAGAAGTCAGAATTAGTGCACGTTAAAGGACCATTAAACTGTCGCAATCGCACCTACTTCCTCTGTTTCTCAGAAAAAAACATTAGTAAGCGAAAGTTCATCCTTCCTGTAACGCACTATGATTTTATCAAACATTTCCTCTTCTAGATTAGAAAATCAGTCATACAGAGAAGAATAATCCTCCTGCTAACTAAAGTCATTTTAAAAGCTTAAGAATAAACCACGCGATAGTATTTTCCCTTTTTTTTTTAACTCAAAGGTAATAAACAATCATTGTGTAAATATTAATCTAATCAGATCTGTCTGGTTCTGTCTCTTGTCTCTCTTGTTTTCTGACTCAGGCGAAACCTGACCAAGCTGTCGCTGATCTTCAGTCACATGCTGGCTGAGCTAAAAGCCATCTTCCCCAATGGCCTATTTCAGGGTGACAACTTCAGGATTACCAAAGCTGACGCTGCTGAATTTTGGAGGAGATCATTTGGGGACAAGTGAGTTTATTGTAAAAGATTTGTTTTATTTGTGCTCGTAAACTCTGCCTTTAGTATGTAAATTTTGCTTTTTAGTTGCACATCTGCACTTTCAGTTTGAGTTTTCTGGTTTCTTCCTTCCTCCTCTACAGGACCATCGTGCCATGGAGGACGTTTCGTCAGGCCCTCCATGAGTTTCACCCCATCAGCTCAGGTCTGGAGGCCATGGCACTCAAATCCACCATTGACCTCACATGCAACGACTACATCTCTGTCTTTGAGTTTGACATCTTCACCAGGCTCTTCCAGGTCAGTCAAAAAGCGGTGACCTTTGAGGAGGAGTCAAATTCAGCATTTTGTGTCGCCTACTCCTTTAAAAACAGCACACACACACACACACACACACACAGACTGCTGACAGCTTGAGGAAAGATTGAGTGTCTTATCTTGATATTCTGAAGTCTGATCTTCTAAGCTGACAGGCATTTCCGTTACGTCTTTGTGTGTTGTTTGTGTAGCCGTGGTCGTCTCTTTTGAGGAACTGGAACAGTCTGGCAGTCACACACCCCGGTTACATGGCCTTCCTCACTTATGACGAGGTTAAAGCTCGGCTGCACAGGTTCATCCACAAACCTGGCAGGTAAATCCCTGAGCAACTAACAACGCCATATATTGTTGCACAAGTAAGCTGAGATTGTCGTCTTTCTTTCAGCTACATCTTCAGACTGAGCTGCACTCGGCTGGGCCAGTGGGCGATCGGCTACGTGACGGCTGACGGGAACATCCTGCAGACCATCCCCCATAACAAACCACTGTTCCAAGCCCTCATTGATGGATACAGAGAGGGATTGTGAGTCACATTACAACATTTGGCATTTTGGCAGCTGGCAGTTAGCATCCTGTCTGTTTGAAGAAGCTAACAAGTGATCAGCAGCATGGACAGAGTCAACAACAAAACTTCTTAAAGCCACTTAAAATATAATAAAATGTAGGATATTATCACAGATTTATCCTGCTGTGAAACAGGAAATGAAGCTGATGTAGCTCTGAGACAAAGTTAGCAGATCGCTGCTCTACCATTGATGTGTTAATTTAGACCCAAAATGTGTGAACACCTAATTCATACAACACACTGTTTAATTGTACAGAGGCAGCGTCTGTGGAGTAGTGGTAAAAATTACCCTCGGTGGAGGACATTTTGCTGCTAAGCCCCGTCCATAGCACTTCATTGCTCATGCCAATGCCGGCTTCTCTAAACCGTCTTGGGCGTGCCGACCACTGGCTAAGAATAAATACCTCACACAGCTCCACTTAAAACAACCCAAACTCTCCCCAGCTTTATGTGATTCAACAGTTTACGCACAGCTTTCTGAGAAGTGCACATAAAGCTGTAAAAGACAGTTTAGACTGTCCTTGTGGACGTTGGAGGAACTGCTATGAATCATTGAAATGAGAGTTTTTTAATCTGACCTGTGTGTGTTTCTCTGTGCTCCTTCAGCTACCTTTTCCCAGATGGCCGTGCACAGAACCCAGACCTGACCGGGCTGTGTGAACCGTCTCCACAGGACCACATCAAAGTCACTCAGGTTTGAACTTGTTTGTTTCTCTTCTGCAAAACAGTCAGACCAACACTGTTGATGATTAATAGTGCAGCCGTTTTAAGTGCCTCTTCCTCCCCTGTAGGAGCAGTACGAGCTGTACTGTGAGATGGGCTCCACCTTCCAGCTTTGTAAGATCTGTGCAGAGAACGACAAGGACGTGAAGATCGAGCCGTGCAGACACCTGATGTGCACCTCCTGTCTGACTGCCTGGCAGGTGAGCGTGGTGGTGAACACTTTTATTAGGCTGATTTGTAGCAGCGCTGTAAAAATCCCAACAGCCTGAAGGAAAGTCAGTCTATAAAACTTCCTCTTCTGTGGCTCCATCAGGAGTCTGAGGGTCAGGGCTGCCCGTTTTGCCGCTGTGAAATTAAAGGTACGGAGCCTATTGTCGTGGATCCGTTCCACCCGAAGGCCAGCGGGGCTTCCTTCGCCGGTTTCCAAGGATCCAGCAGAGCAGAAGCTTCTGGCAACGACGAGGAAGAGGATGATCGTCTGGAGGACCAGCACTTGGTCATGAGCAGGCTGGCCTGCACCAAGGTAACATGAGTCGTGTTAGTCACAGATGAAATCTTATAGCATGCATTGTCTTTACATGTACACATGTGGGCATTCAGGTGGAGCGGCCACCATCTCCAGTGTCTCAGCTGCCACCAGTGCCTCCACGGCTGGACCTGCTGCAACAGAGATCCCATAATGCACTGGGACAGGGAGCCGTTGCAAAGGTAAATATATATATATATATAATATATAATATATATAATATATATATATATATAATTTAACTCGGCCCCCCGTCTTTTCCTGGTATTTGCTCCTGGGGTTTTTTTTCTGAGAACTCACTGACAGACTCACTGGATTTTTACATACCTACACAGATAGAATGCAACAACCAGAAACGGCCAGAAAGTATAATTTGATTATCACACGTTCTTTCAAATTTTTATGTCCTGATACAGGAAATCAAACAATGTTCACAATAGTCCACTGTAACACAGAGATTAAAGGTCTCATACCAAACAGCTAATCCACCCACTGCCAGAGCTGCTAATGAACATTTCAGTTAAACCCTCTCAAAGAAACACATTACAGAGTGGATTAGTTCGCCTCTCTGTGGTGTTACAGATTGCAGCCACTCATAGAGACAAGCCTCTACCTCTGCCTCCGACCCTGAGAGATCTGCCCCCACCTCCACCTCCCGAGCGACCCTCCTTGGTCGGTCCGGAGTCCAGACTCCAGAGGAGACCTCTGCCCTCCACTCCTGACCAGCCGGCATGGGCTTCCAACTACATGGTCCCACGACCTGCAACCAAGGCTCCGTCAGCTTTGTCCTCCATCCCTCAGAGCAACGGAACTACAGGAGAGGGAAGCAAAGCCCAGTCAGCAACCAACGCCATCTACTGTCTGGCTGCAAGGTGTGTGTGTGTGTAGCTCTGCCTGCGTACACGTCGACAGGACCACAAATGAAAAAAGCATGCTCAGTGCTGTCTGTGTTTGCTCAGGTCTCTGCCAGCGTCAGCGGCGACGAGCGGGGAGAAGCTGTCGTCGGACGGCGAGGAGAATGAGTACATGAGCCCCACCTCCCTCCCAGCCTCAGGAGCAGCCTGGGTCATCACGGGGTCGTTGGTGCCTCCACCACCGAGTCAGGCAAACAACCACAACGACAACAGGTAAACAGGAAAACTACCAGAAAACTGCTGGAGCTCCCTGATGAATCAAACTTTTCTCCTCCTCTCTGAGTCTCCATCCCACAAGGACCCCAGAACTCTACACTACCGGTAGCATTTAGCACCATATGAGTCCTTCCGACCCACCAATCCCAGAGGGGCAGTTTGTGTGTCTAATAAGAGCACAGGCACTGCCAGCTGTGTGCAGGGATTATATCTCCCAGCTGGGGATCCCTCAGACACAGGGAGGCCTCCAGCTTCCAACACAGACTGAACTGTTTGATAAGGAAAACCTTATTACTGATAAATAATGTCTGCAATAAGCAAAGACTGCACTGAAGCATCCTCAGTTATATACTGACCTATACTCTTGTATGTCCAGCAGGGGGCACTGCAGCCTCACAGTTTCCTAAACACAGAATTTATTTGCACCTTCTTTAATTATTTAAAGATTATGGAAGCTCGCATCTTTTCTTTTTCTTTTTTTTTTTAAGTCTTCCTGTCTGTCTCCACAGTGAAGTCTGTGACAGCGACTCTGAGGATCCTCAGGTTTACGAGTCCATGTGTAACATCCAGAGTCAGGCAGGTTCCTCTGAGACCACTCAGTCCTCTGACCTCGGTAACATTTTGCTGAAGAATCATTTTCCTTTTTTGTCTTTTTTTTTTCTCCTGTATATCCATCACAGTAACTTTTTTTTCAGACCATCCTCCACATTCAACCAAGGACAAAAAGGAGGACTCCGCCATCGTGGAGGACATTTACGAGTACGACTGTCCCAGACCGGTCGTTCCTCCCGCCCCCACAAGAAGAGCCCTGTCAGAGATCAGCGGTCCCTCTGCAGCCTTCAGTACTCTCAGTATTGACGGTGCAGTAGAAGCCAGTATGTATCATTTAAATCATCCTCTCCGTGTGCAGCCGCCATGTTGTTTATCCGCCGTGTGTTTGCAGGTATGTTTGCAGCAGGCGTCGACCCTGAACGCCCCCCTAAACCTCTCCCACGTCGAGCCAACTCAGACCGGCGGCCTCGACCGATAAACCGCGAGTTTCCTGCACCGTTGCCAGACCTCCCTGGTCCCTCCTCCGCTGCTACCTCCCATCCTCCTCTTCCTCCTCCTCCTCCTCCTCCTGCTGCTGCTTCTGGTGGAAGCCCGGCTCTAAACGGAGAGATCGAATGCCTCATGTCTCAAGGTTATTCCATCCAGGACATCCAGAAAGCCCTGATGATTGCCCAGAACAACCTCGAGACGGCCAAGAACATCCTGCGCGAGTTCGTCTCCATCCCCTCCGCGGCGCACATCGCCACATAGTCGCTCCACATCCTCTCATCTTCATGTATTCATCTCCAACTCTGTGCCATTGTCATGAGTAAGCATCACCGAGCACTTTCCTGCTGCAGGGCCAGATAAAAAGCTTCTCTCTGAGCTTAGATATGATCTGAACGCAGCACACATGCAGAATACAAAAAGCCTTTAAAGAGAGCTCGACGTAGCCAAGCTTTGACCCTGCTGAGGTCCACTTGTGCCGCTCTCCTCCCTCCCTCTCATTTAAAGCTACTAGAGGCACCCTGTGGAGCACCGGTTCGGTGTTTGTTTGTTTTTTACAGGCTTCCTCACAAATCGTGGCGTACGAAGACGCTGTGTTCACGCTGATGAATGTCCGGTCGCAGTGCAGTGTTGCAGGGCTTCGTGTCGTACGCTGTTGGCTCGCTCTGTTTTTCGATGGTATTTTGACAACATGACTCCTGATTCGGTGATGAAATA
Organism: Ambassis agassizii; assembly: GCA_036025115.1. Taxonomy (NCBI): domain Eukaryota; kingdom Metazoa; phylum Chordata; class Actinopteri; family Ambassidae; genus Ambassis; species Ambassis agassizii. Next base: position 6,698 of record JAVQJX010057750.1, read on the forward strand.
AGTTTTAATGTTTAAAGTACTCTCATAACGTGTCGTGCTGTGTGTTGTACTAACAAAACGGCTAACACCATTTAGATTTTTTTTTTCTCACACTGACGCCTGGTTCACTTTTTGTACTCTGTGAGCTTCCCTGGGTTTTACAGAGGAAGCAGATTGAAGGCATTTACACTAAAAGTGGTGTGTTGTCATGTGGACTCAGGTACTCCCAACGAACCAGGGTTACACAGTATGAATGAACAGAGGACAAAGTAACACCCACTCCTCCTCATCCTGACAGAAAACATTCCGGTCTCTGGATTTCTTCTTTCAAGTTACCTTGTTTTGATATTTTTTTAAATAATATTTGCCCTGATTCTGAAATATGCTTACAGTAATCTGTTACATGGATGATTTCAGTCACTCTGCAGGTCATAAAACTGAAACATGATGCAGATATTTAACCTGCAAAGCAACTTAAAAGGTCAGAAAATGACTTTTGGTCCACACTTTTGATGGAGTTTAAGAGAAAACTGGAGCTCGTCGGATTTTTTCACAAAAATTTAAATTAACCTCCTTTGTCAAGATGATTTGTGATGCACATAACCAAACGAAAAGTCAAATTTTACCTTTTAGATTTCACCTTGTTGCTGCTCTCCTGCTTTGTGATTGTAAATTTAGATCCTAACTAAGGTCACACTAATGTCAAACTCAAAAACTGAGGTACTGGTGGAGCACTGTGTTCAGTGGAGTCTGTTGTCTTTGATTGCTTAAACTCATTGCTCAATACAGCCGCTTAGCTTAGCTTAGCTTAGCTTCCTCATTTTATGATCTGTTTAAAGTGACTGAAACCTGAGTGACCTCTGCTCTCCAAACAAAACGTCCAAAATGTAGAAATTTAAACTGAGTAAACAAAAACAATCTCAGGTTAGAATTTCTGTCAGTGGACCAAAAAAAATTTCACTCCACTGTCAGTGGCATTGAAACCCGTGCAGAGGATGTTAAAGCATTTACAGCACACAGACATACAAACCCTTTCAAAGTAAAAGCTTATGATTTCTGCAGTAACCTTGTTAAAGTAAACGTGCCTTCTGTAAATCATGTCAAACCAAAATAACAAGCGGAAATTAAAAAGTCAGATTTTCACTTTAAAGCTGGACACAATGCAGGCGACATCAGCGCCCTCTGGTGGACAAAATATGTAACAACAGATATATTTTTTGTCAGTTTTGCTCCCTACAAAAAGTAAATTTGCAGCTTTAACTCCCATAAACCCTGAAAAGCATTTAAAGATGGAGGCTTTGTGTTCACCTGAACTCCCTGAAAGTGCCGACACTCCGATTCCACAGCAGCTGTCTCGCCTGCTTTCCCCACAGAATTGTTGGTAAACTCAGCCGCTGTGTTGGCTCAGATCTACTGACTAATGATGTATGTGTGAGTGTGTTAGATTACAGTAACTAGCCTTTTCTGACAGGAACTTGCCTACTACTACTACTAAAAAAAAAAAGAAGTCTTCATTGCTTTTGTTATTGCCAGTGTAGATATGATTTTATTTATTGTCTTTTTAATGTCCTCAGCATTCATTGTGTTGCAATGTTTTCATGCCTAAGCCATTAAGATTTTTAATTAAACTGTATTTTCTTTAACATTTGATCTGTGTGGTCTGTGTGTGCACTATGTACAGTAAGTTGTTTTCCAGCTGATGGTGGACAATTTTAAATTTACATCCAACGCCTGCAGGACGAAACAATGCTGCTTCACCAGCTGTTACATAAATATGTTGTTGTTTTTTTGTTGCCACAGTAACTTTTATTTTTTTTTTTTTTAAATCAGAGCTTCTTTTAACATCAGGGAACCAAAACAAGAGCAGATTTTCACACAAGACAAACAAATAAGGCAGAAATATGACAGGACAGACAGAGGGATGCTGGGAAAAAAAGTTCTGTAGACAAATGTGTCCAAAACAGGATTTTAAATAAGACGTTAGCTCAGCAGTTAACTCTTCTATGAAGCATGGCGGTGGTAGTATCATGGTTTATAGTCCTAATTTGCTGCAATTTCATGTTGAGGCCGTTATCTGTACTTTGTGCTCCACTACATTTCTGCAATGGTTACGTTTTATGAATACAGTTTTGATAAAATGTCGCCTCAATCTACACAAATATCTGGATTGTCTCCCCAGTCAGGAGGCTCCATCTGCTCCAATGACAGCAGAGCTCCTGTTTGGTGGAGCAGACCGTCTGATCTGAGCCACGTGTGGCCGCATTTAAAACATGTTTGAATTTAAAGGGCCCAAAAATGAGACAACTCCCTATTAAGTAGTACTTAAGTTGGATGCTTGGTACTTTTACTTAAGTATATAGAGTATTTTGGGTACTTTTACTTAAGATTCAGTACTTCATCCACCACTGTCATTTAAAGGCTTTAACAAAAGTGTTAAAACAAAACACAAACCTTTCACTAAATCACGCTAAAATAAAGGGGTACTGTATGAAGAGGCGACTCTTCAAAAAGAGACGGACTTCCCATCACCATGGTAACATCATCTGACTGTGAGCTTGTCAAGGAAGAGACAACAACCTCAAACACACAAAGATCGATGTTTTTGAAAAATCTGGAGGAAAGTTCAGGCTTTAAAAAAAAAAAAAAAAAAGTTGTTTTTTTTTCTCTAATCTCAGAGATTATCAGGTTGTCGTCAGTTTGCTCTGAGCTGTTTTGCAGCCAGACGGAGGCGACGCTGCCTGAATTCATTGCAGATGTGAGCTTCAGAAACCTGAGCTACTGTTGGAGTCATTTCCAGCTCGTGCTGACAGCGGTTTGGAGGCTGCACTGCTTCCCGTCTTCTCACTGTGGGACTGCACAGCGTTAACACACACACACACACACACACACACACACACACGGTCTGCAGAAATAATAGAACAAACAGCTTTTCCGTTTAAATGAAACTTTATTTGGCTTTTTTTGCAAAAGAAAAATTATATATATATATAAAAAAAGGCAAGCATCAACATAATTTACACACACTTAAGAAAAAACAGATGTTCAAACTTGTTTTCCCCGCCAAAATAAAATATTAAAACACAAAGGAGTTTTTATCTAAACCTGGATGTTTCTTCTCTGACATCTCAACTCGGCAGTGGAGGAAAAAAACCAAAACTGACTACTGTATGAACATTGCAAGTCATGAGGGCTTTAACTGAACACATCTATTAACAATAAGATACACAGCGAGACGTTTTCACAACAAGAGCAGAGTGTCTGTGTTTCTGTATGTTTTTGCACCTCATTTGTTATCATTACATACAAATAAAGTTTCCTTCCTCCTTGGAATAAAAGAAAAATGGACGATATAAACCGTCCGTCTTAATATATCCTGGTTTAAATCAATGAGAAAAGAGGAAACAAAAAGATGCTAGCATGTAGCCGTTAGCATGCTG
>JAVQJX010057951.1:0-11482 GCA_036025115.1 Ambassis agassizii
TGTGGATGTAGTTACTGTAAGCAGAATGTGATGAAGAGTCACGTGTCATTTATACCCTATGGCATGATATCACGTTGTGGTGTTGGATTTGACAGCAGAGAGCCATAAAAAATGGTTTATTGCAAAAATGGTGTAAAGATGCACTTCAGAAAGTCTCACAAATCTTCTGTGAATGTGAATATTTCTGCAGTCCTCTGTCTAGTTTTACATTGCAGTCTTAGACTATCCTGGTTAATATATTGTTTTTAGAGCTGCCTGTCTCATCCTAGGCTCATCCTCTACTGCATTCACAAACTGCCTACACAAGCTAAGAAATGTTACATATTCCAACTCAACTAGCTCCTTTCAAGAGGGCCCCTTTTAGTGGAGGAGAAAAAAGAGATGCAGGTATATTCAGATGGCCTTAGGGTCTGTGTGACTGAAAGTACAAGGCTGTGGCTTGTGACGGACAGAGTGTGATGAGATGCCTTCATTATTACTGGTTTTAAGGAGAGCAGAGCTCTGAGACTGGTTATATCAAAGGCATGGCTTTGATATGTGGGCCTCAAACACTTACAGCTGTTGTAATGACAGCCGCCTGCTGCTTTGGTTGTCATTGTTTTTCTCTGTTGGAAAATTCTCCACTATCATCATCAATATTTGATTTTTCTTTATGCAAAGCCGACATATTCCTTTATGCATCCTCACTCAGAGTCCTAGCTGTTTATTTTCACAAGTTAGATTTGTTGACTACTTTTGATAGTACTGGTGTTCAGACTTTACAAAAGAATGGAAAGAAAGCTGAAAAATATTTTTATTAAAGTGATTTTTGTTAATTTGCAAGCCGAAGCTTTGTGTTCCTCCAGCAAAGCTTAAGAGCGAAGCGCACACAGTGTTTATTAAAATATTGTTTAACACTTTGGCAATTGCCAGACAACCGTCAATATGCGTATTCATAAAAGCACAAATTTGAATATCTGCCTCGGCCTGCAAGCCTCTGAACAAGGAGACTAAATATATACTTACATTTTATTTCAAAGAGAAAAAATCCTTTCTGGCAAAAAGACTGGCTATGAAGAACTTTACTCAAGGATAGGAAGCACATCATTAAAATGGGGAGAGAAATATTAAAAATGGGGATATGAAAGCATGAAGATCTACTCGCCTTTGGCTACTCCAACTCGCTTCAAAAACATCTTGAGATCTTTCCCTCCCTCAGACCTGCACTCTCCCTTGTTATTTGACTTTATTTGCTGGCTTCACACTGATTTGAGCTGTGGAGTTTTCCACTAAATAATCAATCACATGGAGCACCATAAAGGCAAAGGATCCCTGTGAGGAGGCTCTTTTACTGCATGCAGCATAAACACAAGACTGTGAGTGAAGGGCGCAAGTGCTGTGGTCCCTTCATGTCTGCTTGACACCACAGATTTCATCAAAGTGTCCTCAAACACATCCCCAGACTGTGGCCTGGTTAGCCTAATTATAATACACAGAATGTGACTGCAGAGGGAGTTGCCCCTATAAAAGTGTAGGTGGGAGGTAATTACTTGTTTTTGCTGCCCTTCTGTCTGCCTTTTGTCTCTCATCATCTGTGACATGGAGCTGTCAGCTCGGACCAAAAGATGAGCCATGAGTAGGGGACGTTAAAACATTACTCCCACTCCCTCATGGATAATGGAACAAGGTTTGCATTTGAATGATAAACAAAATGACTTGGAGACACTAGGAAGATCACTCGCACCTGCCCCCTCCCTGCTTCCATTCAAAGCTGTATTATGCAAAATATGGGACGAGGATTTTGGAGTCCCGTGAACTCATCTGTGTATCTCCCAGGCATGTTGGACAATTATGAGTCAGTAGAAGTAACTGCACCTTGCTAATGCTATGCAGTGTTGTGTCCTTATCAGAGCACAGCTACTTTCATCTGCAAAGTTCTTCACCGAATCCTGTGTTCTTCCGATTTGCATAAACCTGTAAGTGAAGCCCTTAATCATAAGCAACAAAGCACAATGTCCTCAGTGTGTCCAGGCTGCTAAATAATTCTGGACCTTGTCAAAACAATCAAACCAAATAAAAGAAGATTAAATATTGATGTGCCAAAGTATACAAAGCAAATATATATTCATTTTTACGGGAAAGAATATTCAGCAGCACATAGCTGCAGTGCTGTTTATTTTCATTTATGAAGACTTTCAATTCAAAACAAACTAAAGTTATTTTAAGTTTATTTTGTTGCCAATAAACACCTGGAGGGAATGTTGTTCTGCAGTGACGCTCTGACTCAAAAAGGTATTTCAAGTCTCCTGAAATGTGCTGCGGTGCTGCTCACATAACACCGCCATGCTTGAAGAGTGACTCCTCAGAACTGAGTCTAAAAAGAGAGCATTGAATATATATTGGTTAACACCCTTTAACAGCAACTACAATTAACGTGTGAAGCTGTGCTTGAATCCCATGTTGTGCCATATGCGCCTGCCAATCACTATGTTTGTAGAGCTAGATCACAGTGTTGTTTTCTCACTGTATTCAGCTATGTGTTTAAAAAACATTGTATTTACTGGTCTTTTGAAGATGAGGTGCATCTGCACACGCTGTGCAAAGAATTGTAAATTTGAAAAAAGGAGAAGGAGAGGAAAAGGTTTGGAAAAGCAAACTATATCTTCTGTGTGATGTGCGTGCAAAGTATGCCTTCCCACTGTGGCTTCATTGCTTCCTCCTTATCTGACAAGAGTGGAAACTGCCATCTGCATCATTATATTTGACAAAGAACACATTCTGTACTTCACCTGAAACAAAAGGGTGAAGCTTGTTTTACAGACAAAAAGAAATTAGTCCTCAGATTCTACCTGCTGGGAGTTGCTAAAATCTAAAGTCTAATTTAACTTTCAGCATCTGTTTACTCTTCATGTCTAAAGAAGCCTTTGGTGTGCTGCTTCTTCTACAGGGAGTCTCCACAGTTCAGGCTTCACAGTCCTCTGGCGGTTAATGTATCAAGAGAGGTGCCAATCCAGACGTCTCACCACCTTTCTGAGACAGAGCCCAGGAGGCACAGTCAGGCACAAGTCCCATGGTTAGGACACACCGCTTGCTGTCTTTTATCAATGTTGACCAGCGAGATTCCTTGTGGCTCCTGCACAGCTGCATCTGGGAGCTCCTCTAATCCCTCTTCTTTGTCATCTCAGGTCAGTAGATGTGCTACATTTCCACCTTGAGAATTATGACAAGAAAAATACTCTGAAGGTATATGTTAAGAAGAACCATGCTGATTTTGATTGTTCACATTTTGCTTCTCCTGGTGTGCAACACTGACTAGCAAGGAAACGTCAGGGAAACAAAAAGAGGACAGAAACATATAAAAAGAGAGTTTGTCAAAATCAGAACCGACATGATTTCACGTACATCCAGGCTGCATGAGGGAGGTGAGGATTAAAAAGATAAAACAGAGATTTTTTACATATAAGCCACTTTGCTAATCAGATGGATTAAAATGCGCTCTGTGAAGGGAATTAATTTGCAACTGAATGGCAGTTAGCAGGCTAAATGTGTATGGCAGATGACACAAACCCCTGAGGGTATCCCATGGTTAGTTTGGTACAATTTAGAAATTACACAACTCGTTTACTAAATAACAGGCTCATTTTCCCCTGAACTGCATTCTTTAGTGCATTGCTGTCACTTGACTTTCAGATGTGTTGAAAATAGGTTACTCTATTCCAGTGAATGAAGCCTCCTGGTAGTACCACTCACTGCAGTAATAGATAGCCATTTATAATTCATGAGATGGCTAGTCCCCCAAGTTAATTTTGCCCAAGGCACTGTTTACTTCTGCTTTGTACTTTGTTTAAAGTCAGTTGTTGACAACTCTTGTACATGTCAAACTATCACCGCTAATAATTGCTTAAGGAGATAGAACTTTTGCAAATGTTGGTTCCACCAGAGGTATATTCGCCTCACCCTATGCAGAACTTCTTCAGATGAATTTTTGATTCATCTCCTTCTCGCTCTTGATAAAAAATCCTCTGTAATTCAAAGCAATAGCTGTAAGAGGAATTATAAAAAAGAATAATGTAGTATGCTCTTCATAACATCCTAGTTTTCATGTGAAATAGGAAATGTCTCTCTTACTCCCTCTCCTCTCCCACCACCCCCTGCCTCTTTCTCACTTTCTTCTTCTTCTTTTTTGCATATTGACCAAAGAAGGACTGTGCTGGTAGATGATGACTGTCACCCACTAAGGATTGACAGAATGTATTGTAGGAGAGTAAAGGCCTTGGGCACTACCTCTGTGGGTCAATTCTGTTCTTCTTTCTGTGCAGAAAGCAGCATTCTCACAATCCAAGCAGTCACTTGATTAGTGCCAATTATCCAGGCTGTCACTTTCCCTGGTGAGGGTGGCCCAGGATGCGCCCCGTCCCCCACACTTCCCGTCTAGAGCGGACGTGCACTAAAAGTCTGCACTCGTAGCTGTAGGCTGTGCGAATGATTTTGAATGCAGAGACGAGGAAAATAAAAGAAACGAGGGAAGCAAGTTCTGAGTTTGACAGTGTGATAGCATTGACTTCCGAGACAGTTACAAGGGGAGTGTCATTTCTCCCACAAAGACATCTCCCCAGGGCTGCACCGTCTTCCATCAGTCAGTCAGTCACCAGTTTAATATTCAGCTGTAAACTGTCTACAGGACCCAACTGGGTTACATTCACTAAGGTATACAGAATTCACTTGTAAGTCTGTTAGTTTTAGTCTAAACCAGAGGTAATGTGGATGTAATAAAATCTAGCGCAAGTATTAACAATAACTCTAATTTGTCTAGAGCATAATTCATGTGACTGAAAAAAAAATAGAATCTGGAGGAGCAAGGCCGTAAAAATCAAATCTAAATATGTGTTAACAGCTGGTGCTGAACCTGAGCAAACACACTCACAAGACACACAAGGTAGGGCAGAGGTAATAAGCATGGCCTCAAGAAACACAATTATTTTGATCAGAAAACAAATTTACCTAATGTTTTCTCAGATTAAGCTTGTTATCATCTCACCTGTTTTAGCCTCAGTCTCTCTGCATTTCTTGGCTGCATAGCACTATTTTTCCTGGTTCCAAAAGAAACAATCACAGTGTTTCCAAGCCACTCTTTAAACAGCACCGCTGTGTATTTAATGATCTATTTCTTGCTGCTTTTCTCTTGTAACTTCTCAGCATTCAGCAGCAGAGAAGTGAGATGCGGAGCTCCTCTAAACAGCAGAGGTTATCCTCAGTATGGATGTCTGCAGGGGAGTAAACACCAGTGGAGTGCGAGTGAATATTCTCTACGAGATGATATTAATTATTCATGCCTGCTTCATTGTGTACGATGATGTGTCAGGATGTTTGCCAATAAACAACAATATTCCTTGTAGGATTGATCCGATATGAAAAGTTGTTGAGCTAGTTCCTCTCAGTATGAAAAAGTCTGACGAATGCAGTATATGGGAGAGCCGGCACTTGTACTTATTTATGGAAATATCAATATTGTATTATTATACCATATCCTCCCTGCTTAGTATAAACAATACAATAAAAAGGGTGCTTTAAAATCTGGACTGTGAGAATGGCATTAACATGAGGATTAAAGGAAACCATTGTATACAAAGCTGTGTAATCAAATCGATTTAAAACAGGAAGGTAAACTGGGTCAGTGTGGTGCTGGGATTGTTTTTTTTTATGGATTGGCAGAAAAGTACACACAGAAGAAAACACAAAAAATACCCAACACCTTGCTTTTTAAAGTGTTTATTCTGCTCAAACAGAAGCTCTAACTAAGTGTGGCACGCCCCAGTGATCTGCTCCTCATTGGCTCTTAGTGCAGAGTGATAAGCCTGGAGTGGTGTGTAGGTTCAGGGCGGGGCGCGGTGGAAGGGGGGGGGTTGCTTTCTTTCATTGTAGTGCCGCCACCGTCTTTCTGTGATGCCCCAGGGGAATACATCACCACACGGGCAGGACAGCAGGGCTGGGATGGCCGTTATAATTGCTATCTCCTCCTCGTACACATTGTGCACCGTGGAGCACGGTGATTAAATCAAAAAACTCTTCTGCATCCCAGCACTTTACCTTGAAGGCAAAACAGCAGGCTCCTCTGGGATGGGGTCATCATGGCCCCCTCAGTGTTCTGTCTGTGATCTCTGCAAAATAAGGAGGGGTGGTGGGGGATGCAGACTGTTCACTATTTTGCACTGTTGGGGGAGAAAAAAACTTAATGGGTGTTAAAATCATCCAAAGATTTTCATCTTCATGCAATATTGAAATGTTGGATACATATTTGAAAAATTAAGAGCTGAGGGTGAACAATAAACACCAACTTCATGCTGCGGAATAACTAAACTCTTTTAATCATTTTATATGACAGTTCTTCTACTTTGCGCACAACTTCCATCATTAGCATCCTGATTTAAATGTGTCTGCGTGGCCATTAAACTACAGATAATTCACCTGAAGCCATAAAGAAAATTAGACCAAGGTTTTATACAGAGTTATTGTCCTTGGACAACCTGCACATACACACAGAAACAGACCATTATCACTTGGGTTAATGGCTTTGTTAATTTGAAGACATTAACAACTGCTCGGCTGTCCCCAATGAATGTGTCATACAAGCCAGGCCTTGTATTGTTAAATGGGTTGCTAAGTAGATTGATTCCTAAGCTGCAAAGCACAGCAGTGATGTAGGCAAACAGGTTAATTAAACATTTACACACAAACGCCCAACAATCTATTGTACTCCTTTAATTTATTGCATCAATATGCACTTTCATCAGGATTTTTTTTTTTTGAAAGAGAAACATATGTTTCCTCGCTCCATCTTAATTGGCACCATGCCGGTTCTACTGCACTGATGTTTTTGAGGGACCGCTGAGCTCTCTGCAGTCTCCCATAATAGGGACACAGCAGCCCTTCCACTGTGCAGTGAGACACTCGCAGATAAAGATTCAAGCACCTGCACCCACACCTCCACTCCTCCACTCCCTTTCATCTCTGGCACAGTCAGAGGAAGCGTTGATTCCTTATCAGCTCTGCCTACATTTCCCAGCTCACACACTCAAATACGAGTGTACACATTTGTACGTGGAAATACGCACACACACACACCAGTCCACCATAGAGACTTCAGTGCACCAATGCATCCCTCACCTCTTTCAAAAGAACATTCTTTTTTTTCCTTCTTGTTCTGAACACTCTTGGGGTCATTAGGACAGGAAAAGTTCTTGCTTTTTTGTTATTTTCGAAGAATTTCTACATTTGTGAGAGCAAAGTGGGATTCGGGCCAGAGGCGTAGATAGTTTCCATCTTTCATGTATCCTCTGCTGACAAAAACTGAGCTGACAGGAAAGCAACAAGGGAACAATCAATCACCTTTCTTTTTGTGCTTTCTTTTTGGCCCACATGTGTGCCAGTTAATTTGTTAACACTGGGGTAAAAAAAAGTCTTCTCTACTTTTCTTTAGTGGTTGTCTGAGTGATGGAGCATAACACTGTAGGAAAAGTGAGCTATGATGAATTCCAATGATCACTCCATATGCCAGGCCTCATTAGCCGTGGATGTGTTTGCTTACAGCTTCGCCTAAATACCTCAAGTAGTAGATGCATGTTGTTTTTCTTTCCCCTTTTAAGTTCTCCCTCACATGCAAACACATACACAAACACACACACTGCCTGGAAAAGCCTTTAATACACTTGCCAACTATGGGCCCTGGGTTAGATTCCTTGAGGGCGATGTGTATCCACAACAGTGTCTCTCCCTCAGACATGTGGCATGGGTAAACAACACGGTTAAGCCTAAAACAATGTGTGTCCCTAATGACTGCAATTATTTATGAAATCAAACACAATTCAGCTCTTTGCCAAGTGGGACAGCTCTCTAGATCACTCAACAAATCTTCGCTATTTACTGCTCAGATAAATATATATAATAATCTTATAATGAAATCCCAGAGAAAACAAGAAGTGTCACATACACACGTCAGATTGACAATAACAAATACACTGATCTTCCATTGAAAATCCACACCATGCGAAACATGAGTAAACTGTGTTATCTTCAGGCCATCCCTCCTCAGGCTGTCTCTTTGTGATGATCACTGACTTACAGTGAGGCGATGGGTAAATTATTCACCTTGTGATTGGATGAACAGCGCAGAGTGAGAAATGCCAGTGTCAGGACAGTATGCATGCTCTCAGGGCATTCGCCTCCAGTCGGCAGCTGCTACCTTTGGTATGCTCACTTTGTCATCCACTTTCACATCACCACTTGTGAGAGAGCGATTAACTGACAGCGCAAACAGACGGAAAAGCTCATTTTTTTCCACAAAGAAAATTAAAGAGGTGGACTGAGGCCATTCATCACATGGGTGCCTCTTTATCTCACACTCTCTTGGACTTTAAAGAGTCTCAGGACTTTAATCATAACACACAGCTCTCCTTACTTCAGACACTTGCAGGTGCTGACAAGCAGCTATCACTGCAAGAACTTTCTTCAATGTTAAGGTCGCTGACCCCAGCCTTATCAGTGTTTCTCATGTTGAAATACCTGAGTGTTCACACCGCCCTTTCACTTGTAACTACACCATAGCCTACTTGTACTGCAGTTAACATTGAGTTCTTTCAAAGAAAGTAAATATTTAGAGATTCCAAGGTGTAGGTTATTTGTCACATTGAGCTCCTGATAGACGAGTGAAAACAATTAGAAAAAATCGTTTTTTGGGAAATGGGTGGCAGTCTACTGTTAAATATTAGCACTACATTCTGGTAGGTGTCAGTGTAATTTTAATTTAGTTGAATACATGCTGATCAAACAGTGACTGAGCTGAATTGCCAGCCGACTGCAGATTAGCATAGGTTGCTAAGCAGGTAGCTAACAAACAAATTGCCAAGGCCCAGTAGCAAGCTGCCAACCTAAACGTCAGGGAAAGTCAGGGAAAACAACCATATTCTGTCAATGACACATTGTATTTGATGTTCAGTGAGTGAATGACGAAAAGTAAGTTTTTAAGTTTTAAAAGTAACCCTTCAAACACTGTAATGTGTAACACAGGGTTTAAGTAGGTCTGAGGACACCATCTAGATTTTTATTTTCAAACCATAACCCCAACAAAAACATACTCCAAATAAAAGTAATTATTTAAGAATTATTATGAAACACATTATTAATTTAGCTGATGGTTATTCAGAGGAAGAATGAATTGTTCGTGCAACATAGCATGAAATTCTGTCCCACACAGACATACCCTATATTTCCAGTGCATGGATTCTAACCCCATAAATCACCAGCAGAAGATAAATATGGGAGGGCAACTAAATTAAATGGTACTTAGCCTTGTGAAATGCACTGTAATAGATCTAAGGAGGAGGTTTAGAGAAACAAGGAGGTGTGCGTCCTCCTTTCTCCAAGCCAGCGGTTTCAACCCTCAATGATCTCCCTTAACACAGAGGAATCCAAAGATCACAACAAAACCTGTACTGGAAAACGTATCTCATTAGCTGCATGCATAGCTCTCTTATCATCTTATGGTACGCTCCATGGGAATATCGAAAGAGGTCTTTGTCTGCTCTGTCCCTGAGCTCTTGTCAAAATCTTCTTAATTGTGATTAATTGCACACCCGTAAAGATTTCCTCCACCAAGTACAAATAATGATAATCCAAATAATAGCATGCTCTCACTAAACTCTACATTATTATAGGTCTGCAAAATAAAAATCCTGCTGAGGGTATATTGCCAGAGAGAGGAGTGCTGTTTTTTTATACATATATATTCACACTGACTTGAAAAACATTTCTTTGCAAAGAATGCCCTAGCTCCAGGCTCCTCTGCATATTTCCCTCTCTGTGGACTCAATTGTTATGGATGCTGTTTATGGCGCTGCTATGACAAGTGTGAAGGGCAGGCACGGTGAAAGATGTATCACTCGCTTATCTGCTCAGTGTCTGAATATGTTATAGGATTGTAAATGACCCTGTATCATGATACGAGTCTTGCAACAAGCAGAAAAAAATCTTCTTTTTCCCCTTATTTTACTGTCTATGATAACTTTTTGACACAAAGTGACAAATACTGCTCAGGAGTCTAAATGTCTGTAAATTCATTGAATTTGTGTGCTGTGCTCTTGGTAGGGTGGGTGGATTGTTATAAAACACTTCATATGAGATCAAATTATACTTTTGTTGTGCCAAAATTTCCCTCTTATGATAGAAGTTTTTCACAAGTTTGTAGAAAGTCGTGGAACGAAAACAGCTAACTGTGAGTAAAGTATCAGGAATGAGTGACAAGAGGCAGCCTAATGATAAGGTTTATAAGTTTTGATAGTTTTTTATGGCCTTCTAGTGGAGCTGAGACACATCACTGAGATGTGCTCTTGAGCTGCGCAGAGAACAATGTGCCTTTGAGACACTCGCTGCACTGAAGCAGCCTCGTCCTTCCGCCTCTTGCTGCATATGCTTTATAGCCGACAATAAACCATTTTAGTGCAAAATAAATTGGGATCGTATTGAAATGCTGGTGCTATATATGTCATTGAAGACATACAGTTATTTTTTAGCAAAGCTGGAGCACAGTTTATCATTGTGTGAGTGCTGTGATGGGGCTGTTCCACATCATTGGCTTCTCTTGCTTAGTTAGATTGTGAAGGTCAGAGTTCTCAAGCCTTTTATGGCTGTTTAACTTCAGAGAATTATCACATGGACAGGACTTGATGTACGCTGTGGAGTCTTACCTCAGCATAGAGTCATATACTGTTGGCATTTAAGAGAAAAATGATTGAAAATGGTTCTTTTTGGACCACGTCATGACTGAAAATATGATATTAACACAAATACCACAGAGTTTAACTTTCCACCAGATTGGTTACATTTCCTGTGGTAATTAGAGTTGTATATTCTGCTTTTGTTTGGGTTTGTACATCAGTTTTGTTTTACATAAGTTGCATTTTAGGTAAAATCTTTTTTTCTGGCTCATTTGTCTTAGTATGTCAACATGTCTTATATAAAAATTGTGTCAAAAAAACAACACATTTGCATGTTGACGTTTTGTGTCTGATACAACTATTTGGCTCTAGTTGCTTTGTTGTGTTTAAAAACTTTGCAAATATAATTAATACACCCCAGTAAATGGAAAATGTATTAGCATGCAGTACAATCAGAAAATTACCATTAAAAAAAAGAGAATTTGTTTTAAGTTTCTTCAAATGAAAGCTTGAGGGGAGAAGCCTTCTTCCCCTGAAACACACAAGGTGACATTTTATTTCTAACTCTTAATTGATGTTCTGCTGATTAAAGCACATTTTATGCTGAGGACCGGGGGGTGAATGGGCTCTATTTCTGTAAGCTATGGGTTTGTAGGCATGGATTGCAGCAAAGTTACAAGGCTGGGGCTGAACCTTGTGTCTTTTTTTGTATTGCATCAGAGATCTTCTTTCTTCTGGGAAAGTTGCTGTTAAAAGTGCAGGATTAAAGGAGAGCAATTAGCTACAGCAGCATA
>JAVQJX010057964.1:0-12021 GCA_036025115.1 Ambassis agassizii
CTTAACATGAACAACAGCATAACGTTTTTCACTGTGCCATTATTTATTCAGTAAAAATGAAGTTAACAAAAAACATGTGGCTCATACTAAACATATAATGAGGTGAGCTGCAGCAGGTGCTGCTGATCATCAGTCCTTGATGAACTGATCATCAGCAGGTTACAGACCTCTATAAAAACAGACGCTGAGGACAGAAACAATGGTGTTAGAGAAGAAACTGTTGCTGCTCATCAATCTGAAACACTTCAAACTATTTGGAGTTGTACAGTGAGAAAGATTATTCACAAAAAGAAAGCATTCAAACAGCTGTCAAACTTCACTGGAGTGGACGTCCCAGCAAATTCAGACCAACATCAGAGAAATACAAAAAACCCAAGAGGTCCATGTCAGAGCCTACAGGCCTCACTAAGCATGCTCAGTGTTAATGTGACTGACAGCACAATTAGAAGAAGACTGAACAAGTGCAGTTTGTTTTGAAGGGTTACCAGCAGAAAGTGGACTTGCTTGGTCTTAATGCTTATCACGATGTCCACTGAAAACCAAAAACAGTATTGTAAAGACAAATGTGAGGACACCTGTCTGATAGTTTGGTGGAAACTGGCTCATGCAACAGAACAATGATCCAAAACACAGCAGCTAATCTACATCAGAATGACTGAAGAATCAAGGTTTTGGATTGGACTCGTCAAAGTCCAAACCTCAACCTAAAATAATGCTGTGGTGGGAGCTGAAGAGGTCTGTGCATGAATAAATGTCCAAAAATTACAATGAACGGAATCAATGTTACGAAGAAAAATTCCCCCACATTGATGTGAGACACTGATAAAGTCATACAGGAAACCATGACTGCTGCTAAAGGTGGACCTGCAAGCTGCTGATTTGTGGTGATGTTCCATAGAGCTCTGTACACCTGCTGATGATCAGTCCATCAAGGACTGATCATCAGCAGAACCTACTGCAGCTCAACTCATTACATCCTGTGGAAGCAGTAGGAAGACACGTATCAATATTGTTTTTTGTCTTTTTTTACTAATAAATAATGTCCCAGTGACATTATATTGTGTTATATTTTGTTGTTCATATGAAGATATACTGTATTACCTAATGCTAAGACCCACTATGATCAGATGATTTTGTATTGAGTTTTAATACATAAAAACCCCTTCATTCCCAGTCCAGACATGGCCTTCCTTTCAGTCTGGGTTCTGTCAGATTACCAGGAAGTCTCAGTCAGGTCACAACAGGCTAATCTCTCCATAGGGAGACTCAACGGTGTGACAGTTCCCAAAATGTCACCATTACTGTAGCCTGCTCTGCACGAACATCAGACAAAAAGTAACAGTTCATGCTGGCAGGTAAGAGTAAGATCATGTTCCCAAATGTCTTCTCCTCTGTTCCTATTGTTTTTAACGATCACATATAAGCACAGCATTATTGATTCTAAATAGAAAGAGGCAGGATGCTTTTTATTGAGTCACAGCTGACCCTTTTACATCACTTCTGCAATTAGATTCACACTGCCATTTCCATCAACCTCATTATGCAACAGTGACCTGGAACCAAGAGGGAAGCAGTTTTTCATTAGCATAAGCTGAATGTTTTATTAAAGCCAACTGCCTGAGCTAACAGGTGCTGTAGTGAACGTGGAAATCACTCTTTTCCACAGTTGATTTAATGTAGCCATCACCTCTGAAAATATCCTAAATATTCACAGTTTCATACACTTTTGGAGTAATGAATGTTTTTTTTTAATTGCATGGTTCCTTTGCATCAAATTTCCCTGGAGATGTTAAATGATTACCAAACTACAAATTCGACTGTTACGGTGTATTAGACCTCAAATTATTGCAAAACAATATAAACTTGTTTTGACAAGCTGTATGGCGGGCTGTATGTTCTTGTATAATGTATGAATCCAGATAGGGTGCATTAGCGTTAGTTTTCATACGTTTTAAAATTGACAAAAACATGATGATCAGTGAGGATAAGATGTTAGCATTTTACATCCAACTTGTTCATCTTTATGACTACATAGCATGTCACACCAGTGTCAATGAAAATAAGTAATCAAAATATCTTGAGTACGTTTGGAAGAGACACATGGTCAGGATGCTACTTCGTGTTAGCATGCTAGCTTAGGTCCATACGGCTGTAAGTAGTACTGAAGATGTATTCTCTGCCATCATGGTTGGGTTTCAGTCTCTGCACCTTAATCCATTCAAAGCGTCCAATGCGTGACTCTAAGTTTGACCCCATGAAATATTTAATTGGATTCTCTCTCTGTAGCTTAAAGCGTCTTCGCCTACTTTCTGCCTCCTGAGTTTTCTACTTGTGCAACACTGTGAAATGTCACAATGTCAACTCGCTATATAATCTAATAGGCAGCTCGCTGTGAAGCGGAGAACATTCATGCTTCCAACGCGTCATGCTGTGGGTTGTAATGAGTGTTGTACCTGTCATATATGGCTTACTAGACACGATATTGAAGACATTTTGTGAAATGGGAGAATGGTGAATATGGATCAATTGTAGACATACAGCAGGAGCAACTGATAAATCTGTGCGCTCAGGGTGTGATTATACTTAAAAGTGAATTATTTGCCATTTTCTTCATTTCTGCATAAATATGACCAAAACTATCAGCATGCCTGTTGATTGGGTTTTGTTGGTGTTGCAGCTTTTTTTGTTGTTGTTGAGAAAAGGAGTCACTTTTTTCAACAGAGCTTTGCATAATTTCTCTCAAATCTTCATTGCCTACCATGGGCACGCTTGTTTATCAGTTGCATTGGGTTACCACAGTGAAGAGCCAGCAGGATCACTAGAATAATTAAAGGTCAACAAGCAGTGCGAGAAATGAAGCCGATGTTAATGAGGCCAGCATGCCAGGCAAGCAGACAGAGGAAGGAAATGGCAGGGGAAAGTAGACTCAATGTACACTAAACCTCCCGTCTTGGTAAGACAGCAGCCAGCTATAAAATATTAAAGATGCCATTCTACAGTGGTAAAAGAATTACCTGTGGCAGGACAATGCATAAAATAGAGCTACAAATCAGTTTGTTTGTTTGTGTAGAGGAAGGAAGTGTTGTTTACATTATTAAACACACACATTCAAAATTACAATCACTCTTATTTTTTTCTACCAGAGCTAACTTTGACATATGCCTAGGGATTAAAAAAAAACTACAATAATCCAGATGCTAAATTTATATATTTAAAATATTTCCGTTTGAGGCCAAAGGTTCATTTAATCATTTATTTTACATTATGTCTGTCCATTGACAGATGTCCTGGCATTCATTAAAGGGATACTTGGTAACTAGTAGTGTTTTTAGCACCCCCTGCTGTCTCGAAAAAAAATGTTACAACACATTAAAAATGGGATGTCCCTCATGTGTATGTTCTCAAACAGTTGATCTTCAGCCTCAGTCTCATCTGAGTTCACAGCTTGTGCAAATATGATAGAATAGCAACGTGTTTGTGTTACTCATTGAAAGCAGGAACATGAGGTCTGCATCCAGCCTGCAGCTTCTTCTCTCCTCATTCTGTAAAGTCTTGATCAGTGCTGACTCGCTCTGAAGCTCTTTTGTTCTAATTCACTTCATTCGACAATTGTCATCTTTTTTGAGTGTCTTTGCTGGCTCTGTCATGAATACATGTTAGCAACAACCGTTAGCCTGCTCTATAGCTCTCTGCCTCTGTGCTGAGAGTATGAACACTGTTTGCTCATTTGTCCTGTAATGTGTCATTTTATTTCTTATGAAGAGAATTAATTAACTCGTAAATGTTGCCTAGTATACCTTTAATATCAAGCTGTCTTGGCCTACATGTAGCAAAACCATAATACTACCACTACCATGCTTTAACTTAAGTTAATGATTAATGTTAGACTGAGCTGTGCTTACACAGATATTTCAGATTTCACATCACACAATTGTCTGTCCTGGTGTCTCTACAATGTGTGTGTGGGTGTATGCACACTTCCTTAAATCAAACACTTTTGTCCATCCCGTCACGTCTGATTGTCTGCTTTTTCCCTTATCACCTCACAGACACAAAGCTTCGCCAGCCTCTAGCACACACCCCTCCCTCCATCCCTCCCGCTCCCCTAGGGGGTCCCTGTGTCCTGTCAGAGTACCACTGTGCCTGACTTTCATTAGCCAGCGCCCCCACAGGCTCTGTCACACAGCATAAACACACAGTATATAGCTGCCGCTGCCACCAGGACTCGCAGCAGAAGGCTATTTTGTCTCCGTGGCTGCCGGCAGCGTTGTTCAGCAGCAGTGCTGTCAAGATATGACTAAATTATGACTAAAAATAACTGATACATCTATACATTTTGTGTGTAAACCGTTGCATTGAAGACAACGTTTGGTTGTGTTGCAACACTGGAATGTTAAACATAGAAAACCTGCAATGCATCTCTTAGTTTAACACAAGGGGGGTTAAGAGCAAAGATGGATATGCGAGTAAAGGTTGTGTGTGGCCACCAGAAACATTTTGTCTTTGTATATATTTGAAACAATCTCTCCACGCTCAGTTGCATCTTTCTCTCTTTCCCCTTTTTCTGTCACTCTCTCGTGCTGCTGTTCATCTGTACGTCATGTTTGTTTCCTGGTTCGGTACTGCTGCCGAATGTGTGTGTGAATTTGTTCTATGGTGGGGTTCATGTTGTTTTGGGGATGGGGTGTAAATAAGTAGGGCATGCATCCAGGAGGGCAATGCTTCAGCAGTTACACGGGGTCACTATGTATTCCCACGACGAGCACCACACCACCACTTCCTACTGCTGGAGCGATAGAGGTAAGGGGGCTTCGGCCAAAAAAAACAAAAAAACAACAACTGCTGACTCTTACTTCACGTTCGTCCGTCAGTCAGTCCGTCAGTCAGTCCGTCCTGTGTCTTCTAAATCGTGCCTGCTGCTCTTGTTCAGGAAGTTGGGGTGATGCTGCCTTCAGGAAACATCCATTCTGTCATAAACAAAAAAAAAGTAATGGAAAAAAGGGATGGTACATGATAAGGTGGAACTCTATACAACAGGATTGGTTTTGTATGTTTTGTTTGCATCTGTCAGGATCTGTGTGTATACTGGGTTTGTTTTTTTCATCTGCAGTTGCTGTTACATAAAATCTCCACTCTGTGTAACATTAGGCTGCAAATGCAGTAAAGTACATTTCCTGGCTCTGAATAATTCAGAAATGCAGCAAGTACTTTCATGACAGCAGAGGACCTGAATGTGCAGCAATCAAAAAAAATGTATATGTATATATATCCAGGCCACTTAGTAGAAACCTGTCAAATGTGTGTAAAAGTGTCTGTCCAGATGTCTCTATGTAATAATTGAAACTAATTTTTGTTCCATCACATTATGATGAATATTCTCCCGCCCTTATCACTCTTTCTTCTTTTTTTCTTCTTCTGCCGTTGCCATATATTTCTACTTTCCAACACTTTCTTTGTCCTCTGTCTTTGTTGTCCCTCTCCTTCTTTGTTCACCATCTCTCTCTCTCCTCTTGCATCGTTTCTTGCCTGTGCGTTTCTGCCGCTTTAGAGAGTCGTGAAAACTCCTTCAGCCGTTCGCGTAGTTCCAGCGTGTCCAGCATAGACAGAGACACCAAAGAGGCCATCACCACTCTACAGTTCGGAGAGTCATACGGCCGTAAGAGCGACGCCCTTCCCACACCGTGCTTGTGGGTGGGCACCAGCTTAGGAGTGGTTCTTCTCATCCCCATGTCCATTCCCACTGATCAGGAGGAGAGGATGGAGGAACCTGTCACCATAGGCCCAAGTGGTAAATGCACTACAGTGTACACAAAAAGGAACTCACTTACTCACTTACTCATTATTAGATTCCCAAATCCTAATAATGAACATAAAAAAGAATCATTCACTGCAAGCCATTAACCTATTCAGCTGCCTTACAATTTCAGTGTATCCCTTTTATTTCATATTCCTGCCCACCACCTGATGTTTTAATAATAATAGATTTTATACTCCACAGGACAAAAGCCTTAGGCTGGCTACACATTAAAGGATTTTTCAATTCTTAACTGATTTTTAAAACGTGAAAGACTGCAGATAAAGAGACAAGTTAAGCCAATTTTTGACATTTATAATGGAGTGCTTAAGTCATCTTCTGGTTGGACCCAAGCAGACCCAGCCGCTTGTATTTGTGATCTCATTCTTTCAGTCATTTGCCAGAGACAGGACAAGCCATCCTTTTCCAGTGAGAACCATGGCCTTATGGCCATTTATTTAGCTTCAGGTTCACAACTAGCAGCTTTATGGTAGCTTTAGATAGCTATTTTGAGCGACTTTATTCATAAGATTTGTAAATTGGCAGACATCATATGTGTGGGAGGATTTAAAAAAAAACAAGTTTCATTGGTTCCAAATGAAAAAAAAAACATTGGTTCTATTGGTTGTAAATATCAAATGTGTTTATAATCAGTTAAATAAGCCTTAAAACAGGCCCAATTGTTCCTGATTTTGAGCCTGATATCATGAAATCCCTCTAGTGTGTAGCCTGCCTTATGTGAGTTTTGAATATTAGATGCTCCACTATTAAATATAATGTACTGCCTGTGCTCATTTTCACACCCTGTTTAACAATTTGTCATTAAACATGCACAGCTGGATTTAATGTGCAATGAATGGAGAGGTTCATGAAGCTTTTATAAAGTGCTTCACCAATTCAAAAACTGTACAAAAACATGCATTTTACTTAATAATAGAATTGGTGATTAAAATCAATAGCCACTATTTATTGGCCTGCAACCAATAATATGCCTCATTCCCTCCCTGTATTTATATGTACTATATTCCAATCTGGCACCCACCTGCCCTAAACCCATTGAATTGCTAATGCTAAACCTTGCTAACGTATCATTATTTATCTATTGGCAGTAATGCTATTTGTTTTGACAATGTTAGATATGAATGAGACATGAGGGACTGTTGAATGCAGTTCTCTCACTGCGATTTGAAGCTGTGAAAGCTGTTTGGATGGGGGTACAGTTATGGAAGGGACAGGGTCTGGATGAGACCCAAGAGCGTTGCTACTGCTTTCTAAATCTAACCAATGCTGGCTTTAAGAATTTTGCACATGGCACAGATTCAGAGTCAACTTTTGATGAATACATATATCATCATATTAGCATTTTTTAGTATTTTTAGAGGATGCACTCACTTAACAAAAACAGCATGCTGATCTGAGTAAAGACATATTGTCTTTTTTTGAAATGTGTGCGATTGTGTTAAAGTGGCTCACACAGTGCTGATGCAGAGCGACGAGGCTTTTAAACTAAGAGCAGGTCATTTCCTGAGGAATTAAAGTGCTGAGCTGAGAGAGCAGAATTTGGACATAGTCAGGCACTTTTGAGACATTACAATTAGATGATATTTGTTGCTGTGGTAAACTTTGATCTGTCATACAAACAGCTTCCCTTTTGTGTTTGTTGTTGTGTTTTTATCGGTTAAATTTATGCCACCCCGTTGTTTTATTTTGCAGTCTGGCTAGCCATTCAAACATGCACCGTTCGTCTAGATGTCCAACTGTGTGCAGAAAAAAAAGGTCTCCAAGTCAAAAGTGAAAAAAAAACATCAATAGAACCCAGAAATCCAAGCTCTTTGAAGCAGCAGTTGTTCTCTTGAGACTAAACGAACATGAAGCGAGCTTATTACTGGAAGGTCACAGATTTAGCTCAGAGGAAGAGTTGGCGAACAGAAAAGGAGCTCAACCTTAAAGTGCTAAAGTGTCTTTGAAACCTAACTTTGCATCATCATCTAATTCTCAACTCTACACACACTCTTCTAGGAGCGGTCCTGATGCTGAAGGGCTCTGTGCTGCGCTTTAGTTTCCTGGATTGCATGGGCGCTCTCATTCAGAGCCCATACGAGATTTGGCGGGACCTCAATGCCCCTGAGGACCCGGATCGACCGAGGAGACGCAAACTGGTCCACTTCTCGCCCTCCTCCTCGCAGGATGCCTGTGGAGATGGACATTTGGCCGTTGTGTGCTCTGAGAGACAGGCCAAAGTTTTCCTGATGCCCTCGCAGTCTTGCCTCTTTGTCCACAACATCACAGAGTCGTCCTTTGTACTGCGGGCCGACGTGGTATCTGTGTGCAACAGCGTGTGCCTGGCCTGCTTCTGCGCCAACGGGCATGTCATGACTCTCAGGTAAGAGCCACAAGCACAATGTATCCTCCGTGACTTTTTTTTTTTTTACACCACAAACTTACTTTATTGTGTGTCGATTGATGTTTTCTACAACTTTTGACTTCACAGTTTATACCCTTTGTATTTAGCCTGACGTCTGTATGGCATGAAACAATAATTTGTAAAGCTAAGGAGTCTCATAGTGGTATATTTAAAGTTATAATGGTCGCAGTGCACAACAGCTTTTTGTTTGACAGGTTTTGTCACCAAGGTTGCTCCTTCTTGTTCTTCCCACAGTTTGCCCAGTTTAAGACCGTTGATGGATGTCAATTACCTGCCTCTGACAGACATGCGAATCGCAAGAACCTTTTGCTTCACCAACGGGGGGCAAGCACTGTATCTCAGCTCCCCTACAGAAATTCAGAGAATTACATACAGCCAGGAAATGTGCGACAACCTGCAGGTAAGTCAGTGCGGTCTGTTTATGTATATCCATCTGTCTTTCAATGTATGTATGTACAGTGGTAACCAGCCTGTCCATTTTATGCAAGTTCTGAAAGCAGACAATGAGAACTCAATTAAAGGTAATCTAGAAAAATGATCCAGTATATATATATCTGTTGTGCATAAATTTTGACCCAAAACATCAGCTGGGTTTAAAACACAGATTCACTAACAAGGCCATGCCACATGCATTTAATGGCTTTATTGAAACATTGAGGATGTGTGGAAGGAAGAGACTTGAAGCGAAGGAGCAGGATGGAGGTGGCTGGAGGTTGGAAGTGTTGTAGGGAGCAGTATAAGGGTTGGAAGGAATGGATGAGAGGTTGAAAGAGATGACTACGGTCGAACAGGGGGAATGCTGGAATCTAGAAGGAGACTCTTGGGTCTGCAGCTTAAGATCCTTGACTTGACTTGATACTGAAACACACCAAGGGGATGAGCAGAGCAGATACGGCACATGGCCTTGTTCCTAAATCCAAGTTAATCACTTGGCATGGACAAATGATGAGATTTCTCAGAAAAACAGTTGTTCCTGATTCTAAAGAGTGTGGACCAGGTAGATAGATTGTGTACAAATGGAGGAAACTCCAAGTCCATCATTACTCCCCATGAGAGAAAAAAGAGTACTGCAAATGCAAGACACACAGTTAAAGGTGCCATATGTAAGAATGTGGCCAAAAACGGTTACTGCAGTCAAATTCAAAGCACTGCAGCAAGTCGTATCTGCCTCCCCCTTCAGGTTGCCAGAGTGGTTGGAGTATCCTAAGTGCTAGTTAAGCTTAACTTTCCTGTCCTTCCTTGTTTTCAAATTCCTCTCAATGTTCTGCTGTCTCCACTGTTCAGGTTCATCTCCTATACAGACCCTCGCTCTGCTTCCAACTGTATCTTGGCGTTTTTATGATTTGTACCGAGGTCTTTTAGGTTTTGTTGCCTCCACCATTGTAGCTCAGTCGTAAACTGTCAACCTGCAGCTGAGATTCTGCTGACTGCAATGATTTGTAGATGCGGTGGGCGGAGCCTCATGACAAAACATGATTTTAAAACAACAACATGATTTGTGGTCTGCAATAGATTTTTTTTAATGTGAATATTTTGGTTGTACTGTTGTTGTTGGTGAGTTCAGTATATTTTATGAACATTATTCCAGAGTCTCTGGCACATATTAGAAGGATTTTATGGCCGGTTGGTTCAGATTTATTACATAGGCTATTGTACCTTTAAGTTAGAAATGTATTGTTCAGGAAACACTCAATCCCAAGTATAGGAACTTTATCACAAACATGGTGGTATCATGGTTTGGGCCTATCATGCTAACCCAGTACATCAATTATATAACTTGTCACACCACATTTGCCACTCACAAATATGTAATATTTTCCTGAATAGATAAATGTATAATATGTCTGTTTCATTTCTTTGTTTGGATCTAATTTATGAACTTGGGCCATATTTATACAGAAATATAGACGGGAAAGGTTTCACAAACTTTAAAACACTGCTGTAATTTAGCTTCATAAATGGCATCTATGATGTGAACATAAAAGATTTGATTTTCTCTTCGTGTTGAGTGATTTGAATCAGAAAAGTATTGGTGCAGTAAACAGGCAGGGGCCATTATTGTCATCCTTGGTGAAGCTTGAAGCTGACAACACCCATTGAACTGAAATGTCACACTTGTCATATGTGTTATGAACTCCGCTGGGTTGGATATGGTTTTATACTGTGTGTATGTGCATGTGCACGGGATCATATTTGTGCTCATATGTTTACTAGCTGTCTCTGTACTCTCGCTGATAATAAAGCGAGCAGCATGATGCAACCATAGTGCCATCTACAGGCAGCAATTAGTTATTAGAACGAGTGGTTCTCTCTTGTCATTGGAGGTAAAGTTAAATATAATGCTAAATTTACCATTTTATCATTAATGGTTGCTAATATTTGTTGTTTTGATTTGTTTCAGGAAATGCTAGGAGAGCTGTTTACACCAATAGAAACACCGGAAGCCCAAAACAGAGGATTCTTAAAGGGCTTCTTTGGAGGAAATGCTCATACGTTTGACAGAGAAGAGCTCTGTGCGTGTTTTCCTATGTGCAAAATACACAGCTTTCACTGTACATGTAGCCATGATATAATCACAAACTTTTTTTTGTCCATCTATATTTACCTGATATTGTGGACAGTTGGCGAGGCAGCGGCCGGGAAGGCTTCTCGGAGTCTGGCACAGCACATTCCCGGGCAGGGAGGGGTGGAAGGCATGAAGGTGGCAGCCAGCGGAGTGGTGGGTGACCTGGCACGGGCCCGAGTTGCTCTGGATGAGAGAGGACAACGGCTGGGGGAGCTGGAGGAAAGAACAGCCCTCATGATGTCGAGTGCAGAAGCCTTTTCCAAACACGCTCATGAGGTAAGAAACACATACAGTATTTAAGATAAGCAAATCCAGTACATCACTGATTGTAGTGGGTCTTTGTAGGCAAGCACAATGTACACATTGCCAAAGCATGTGGATGATGGAGACAGACAGCACCTGGACACTTTGTAGTGCCTGAGTGGACCATGAAGTCCTCTGTATACCAGAGTATTCAGAGTATTCAATGTTGTGAAAAACTTAATAATTAAACATATTCCTCTTTTGTCTTTATGGTTTCATTTTTGCTAAATGAATAATGGCACAGTGAAAAAAAAGCCATATGGTTGTTTGTCTGAGGTTGTATTTGTCATGACTGTATTAACACCAACAATTCATGGTACTTGTACCAGATTTGTAAAAATATGCCCTCCAGCTCCATGTATAAAGCTGTCCAACCTTTAATAACTTTGTCTTTTTTTCCCAGCTCATGCTGAAGTGCAAGGACAAGAAGTGGTACCAGTTCTAATGGAAAGGGAGACGAAGGGTCCGAGGACGCCCTTGGTTTTACTGGGAGCTTTACGCCGTGACTGGACTTTCACTTTAAAAATGAAAGCAATTAAAAGAAAGACACAAAGAGTGACTTTGTCTTAACGGCTTCTGGAATGGCTATACTGTACGTACAGCACTGTCACATTGCTGAATGACGAGGACAAGGCAAGTTCCTTGTCTGGATTAGAAAGAGGACAGGTGGCATGTGAAGGTCTGAGGATGGAACTGGGAATATCCAACATCTGTGAGTGTGTGTATGTGTGTGTGTATCTGAATGTGTGTGCGTGTGTGTGGTTGGTTGGGGTTTCCGGATTTTACTGTGTAGATAGTCAAAAAGTTAAGAAACCAACAAGAAATGCATGAAACAACAATGGATGACTATTTAAAAAATAAATAAATAAATATACAACTGCCATATTATAAAGCAGCATGCTACTTTAACAGGAGATTCAAAAACAATAATAA
>JAVQJX010058006.1:0-22149 GCA_036025115.1 Ambassis agassizii
TAAAACTAGTGAAATTATTCTTTCTAAATGATATGTGGACACGTGATTAAAGTCACCTTTCTCTTTCAAATACTGTGCAGTTGAAGAATATAAACAAAAACAAATGCCATTTCTAAGGGTAAAGTTTCTACTTATCCAACAATTATGTAAAATACACAGATTTCCAAATGAATTAAATAACCGCTCTCTGGAAATATGCAAAGCAGTGGGTGGTGCGTACAGGAAATACCCTGGGATGATGAGCTGCTACAGGAGATTTACTGCTTGGGAAATTGCACTGAAAGGCTATGAAAAATGATTTACATAACTGGCGAGCAAGATTCTTTATTGTATATATATATGTGATTAAAAGACTCACAGTCTGACGCCTGATGCTATTATCTAGCTGGTTAGAAAAAACAGACTGATTAAGACAGAAAATGATCCTGATGTTCACACAAATATTTTCTTTATTAAAAAAAGAAATCAAGTTACACATACATTTCTTTCTCTCTACATTGTGTACCCTGGGAGTTTGCTGGATACAAGCTGAGAGATATGCTGATACTCTTTTCTAAAATCCAGAGATCCAAGCTCATCTTGCAGCTCCTCTGCCTCCAGATGGTCAGAGGAGGATATGGATTCTGCAGAAAACCTTCGAACGGGGCTGCCATTTCCGACTGACTCACTACTTTGGCCTGGTGATGATCTGGAGCTCTCAGTGCTACTCGCTGTTTGTTTGTATGTTTGTAAGGATCGGTCTCTGTCACCATCATCTGTGGAAACGGTGAGAACCGAGGTGTGGGTTCGGGGTCGGATGATGTGTGTACCCCTCAGAGCACGCTGTGGAGAGCTGGAGGTCTTGACAGGGACTGGGATAGACTTTTGGATATCTTCAGATTCAGAGTCAGAGTCTAGCCGAACAGGAGACTTTGGAGTCTTGGCTCTGGAGAGCTCAGGACTACTCACGGGGTCAGGAGAGCAGGTATCACTGGGTTCAGGACTGTTAAAGTCATCAGCATAGTCGACTTCCTCATTTCCTCCTCTGCTGGAGTCTGAAAGTGAAGATTTCCGGCTGCTGTGTGTGCTGCTTCCTGAAGTTACAATTCCCCCTCTGTCCCTGTCAGATTCAGGCTGTGATTGATCTGATTCTCTCAGATGCTCATTCTTGTCTTTGCCTCTGGGGACACTGTCACTGTTCACACTTGGGGTGTGAATAAATCTTAAGTCTCTTTCAGAAAAGGACGGCCGTCCTGGAATTCTCTGAACGTCTGTGTCTTGTTTACCATGAAGTTTCCTGTGCTGGGGTTTCTGTTTTAGTGTGACTGTCTCATGTAGTGCAGAGTCCACTGTGACAACTTGGATCACTGTCTCAATATTGTCATTAAGGCTGTGGCTCTGATCTGATACTGATTTTCTTTTACTGGACTTCCTGGATATACTGCATGACTTTGCTTTTTCTTTGACTGTACCTGACTGTGTTTCTTTCTGCAGTAACTCTGTACACTCACGATGTTTTGCTTTGAGAGAAGAAACCTGCCTCAGCCTTAAAGTGAACGTTTTAGTTGTTCCATACACAAGCTTCTTCTGGTGAGATTTACTGGAGCTCTTCTTCCGAGTTAAGACCTCTCCTTTTTTGTCTGTCGCTTTAGCAGCTGAAGCCCTTATCAAAGGTGTTGAACAGTGTCTGGGGGTATGCAGACGGGGGCTAATCCTTGGTCTAGCTTTCTGCAGTGATTGGGTTTGTGGTGTGTTTCTATGTCCTGGTGAAGTCTCTGGGGAAGCTGATCTGTAAATCCAAGCTAGATTGGGATGAACATTCAAGGATTGGTGTGAGTTCTGGCCATTCAGCTGTGACAGCTCAACAAGAAGAGCATTCAGGAGAGGCAACTGTCTCAAGGCTTCCCCGAGGACATTTGGAGTCACGCTGCTTGTTTCTTGGTTGTGTGACATTTCAGGCCCGAGTCTCACTTTCTGGTGCATCACTGGTGAACCCGGATCTCCACCTTTCTTTTGATCTGTCTCATCTTCAGTGCTGGAATCTTCAAATACAAAGGCTTCTGAGTCTAGATGCACTAATTTGTAATCTTCTGATTTGCTCCTTTCCTCTGCAGAATTACTGTAGTAAAGATGAGGAGGACAGAACACAGTTAAATCCTCCTCAAAAATGTTTTCACTTTTGTTTCTGTGTTCAGAATTATCAGTATCCTCCTGTATATCCTTATCAAACACAATATTTTCATTTGCTGTTCTATTGTTATGGATAGTTAAGTCAGACTTGTGTGGTGTGGGTGAACAAACATCCACAGGATCATTCCCAACAGGCATTGACTCTATAGATGTATTTTTCTCCTTGGCATGTTCTTGTTCTTGCTGTCCTCCAGGCATACTCGTACATCTTAAGCCCATCCCTTCTGTGATATGTGGCAGTAAACTTGCTCCTAGACATAGCAGTTTATAACTCAGGGATATTGCTCCAATTTCCTCCCCTGCAAGGTTGCATACACCAACAAGCCCCCTTTCTGTATGAGAGGAGGGAGAAGAAACCCCACACTCAGTCACATCCTGTCTAACTCTGTCCATGACTTTAGCAAGTGATATCAGAGAGGAGCCCACTAGTTTGGGAGTCTTCTCTTTCACATCTAAGACCATAGCATAGAGAGGGGTGTTAGAAAGATGGATATGGAGAGAGTTCAGGTTCATTTTGAAGAAACAAGATTTGCCTCTGTTGAAGGCGTATTCTCCCCTCTTCTTGTTTTCATTGTCTTCGGACTGGTTGATGCTCTCGGTGCTACGCTGTGGCGGATAAATCAGCAGCGTTGGAAAATCCAGTAATCTTACTGCAAGAGCCAACTCGTCGAAAACGTTATCATCTTTATCGATCCGAATATATTCCACAAGAAGCTCAAACGAAAACAGAGTCTCGTTGTTTTTGTCATTGTGTTGTCTCGACATCCTGAAAGTGGCAAAAGAACTAATAAAGCTAGCTAATCAGCTGCTAGCTAATCCGAAAGCTCAAGCCTGTAGCTTCTAGTGGCTCCATGGAAACAAACAGCCGTCGCGGGTATTTAACGTCACACATGCCGCGGGATACATGGGAAATGCTGTTCAGGTTTTTAACATCTAAAGCACGCATTTAAAACTATTAAAAACGTATTATGTGTTCTTCTTTTCTTTTTAGATTGTGTTCTTTTTTAATTTTTGAATTATTTTTGCACATGTAAAAAGATTAGCTTATAAGTTATAAACAAATTAAAGTTATTAAAACTACAAATGTCATTGAAGAGTAAACAAGAAAAAGTGGTTAATTATGATTATGGCAATTTATTGAGGTAGTTTGGTAGAACAACTTTTCCGCAGTTCACCAGATGGTGCCACTGTGGGGCTTACTGGCCTTAGACTAAAATAGTCTTCTGGTAAAAAGGCCACTGGAGTTTAGATGACAGACTCATTATTCGTCTTTAGTCTGAAATGTAATGGAAGTTTTCAACATCACATAAAAAACTGCGCTTAATAAAAATAAACTGTAAAAGGAGAGGAGCGTGTGATTGTACCAGCGTCGGGTGGGCGGAGCCTTTCCCCCTTCGTGTTGTCATCATTGAGAGAGGTGCTGGATGGATATCGCTATGTTTTCTGCTGCTTCAGTCTGGAGGCTGTCACAGAGAGAGAGATGTGGGAGCGACTACTGCTACAGTTTTAATCGCTTTTTTTAAAAATCCCTTTAAGGATATCTAACAGCATTAACAACCTGGACAGGGCGCTGCTCGCATTATAAGGTAAGCTGTGGGTGTGTTTTTCCCGCATCTAAAGTGAAAAAGTGGAGCTGTTAACTGGAAGTGGGAGCGCTTCACACAGTGAGAGTAACCGAGACGCGTTCAAACTCACAAGCATGTCGACGGTAACAGTGAACACAAAGAGGGGAAAGTTGCTTTCAGGCACCGGAGCTGCTGTAATTTGACCGATGGGACACAAAATAGCAGGAGGACATGATGTTTCAGCAGAAGACTATTTATAGCCTACATTTCTGCCTGTTAATGAAGTGCACGTTATAGGCTGGTACACATTCAGTTGTATATTTTTGAAGACACAAAATAATATGTCATTATGTGTTTTATTTCTATTTCTATTTTATGTGTTATTATATTGCGTGTGATACACCTGGTTGTGTGTAGAGAGTGTGGGGTTTAGTGGAGTGGATTTGCACAGAAATATTTTTGAATGAATTCAGTGAAGTGCTGCTTTTAAAACGACAGGGGGCGACAAAGGCACCATTGTCCAGCTGTTAGTGGGAGATAAATCCTTCTCACGCCTGCTGTAGGTGAAATCCAACCATTTAGACTCTCACAGGCCTTTTTTTTCTTTCATTTTACTGTTTTTATTTGCTTTTGTGTTATGTATTTATATGGGATATCTTTACTTGTGTTGCAGCAGAAGGAGCTTGTTAGTGTGTCCAGACAAAGACCAGTTTCCCCCCTAACATCATAATGGTTTAGATTCTCCATAAATACTATCTGGCAGTCTGCTTGTACACAATCTTGCTTTATTGCTGGTTGCTTCTGTGGCCTATTCAGCGCACACACTGTTGTGTATACTCCTCTGGGAGCGTAAGTAAAATATTGTTTGTCTTCCAGCACCATATCCTTCCTGCAGGAAGTTTAGCCTCTAAATTCCCATTAAAGGGAAATAAATAGGGCCCAGTCCTCTGCTGGTGGTGGTGCTAAAAAGCTGCTGCAGAAACACACACAACTAGGTGCTGCTGAGTTGAAAATGCGTCTAAGTTTCCACTGCTTAATTTTCACTTCTCTGTAATTTATTTCCTTTTAGGTTTACAGCTCCCATCTGAACAGATTGAGCATACTGAGTTTTCTGCTTCTGTAGCGTTAAAATCAATAAGACACCATTATTTTTCAGTGGATTTTATGCCTGGGAAAGATTACTTTTCCATGGGGCTGTGCTGAACTAAGTAGACACAGGAGTGTTTTTAGAGACTTTAAACCGCTGTATGTTCACTGCCTGTTATAACATTTAACATTTTTTTTCTTCTTAACACCATGCTGCTTTAACTTCAACTGTCATTAGTCTACACATCAATTGAAGCAATCTTTTAGCTACCCACTAACCTGAATGGACATAAAGTCTGTAGTGATGTGTGAAAAATGTGCTGTTATTGTGCACAGCGGTGAAAAACAACCTCATTAATTTCCTCATTGTCTTTGTCATCATATTTCTGTTAGTTAACCTATTTTCCAATTGCATTTGCATTCGTGCCTTTCCTCATTATGTTTTTGCGCCATTGCTTGACCTATAATGATCTTTAATTTAAAGGGGCTCATTTGCTTCCTGGTTTGTTTGGAAAGTCTGTGTTTTATTAAGATGTTGAAGAGGACTTAGTTAGCTTTGTGTCTAGATGGTTGATGGATGCATAAAAGAATAATGTAGATGAAAATGAGGCTGTGAGGTGTCCCATCTCAGCTGCTGCCAACAGTACACTCCTACAGGGAGACCTGCTCAGCAGCCATGATAATGACACTGCCAGGGTAAGTCTTTCAATCTTAATTTGAATAGAGATCTGTTGTATTCCACCATCAATTGAGTGTAGAGATGGCCCTGAAGAAGAAATATGTTCTCATTTATTTCTAACTGCGCCTTCTGCATGACTAACCAGACAATGGGTAATTGAGCTGGATAGATATGTCTTTCAAAATAAAGTTATGTGCACAATGTGTGCTCAGCTGAACAATGAGGCACCTGTCAGGTTTAGAGGAGGAACGGCTTCCTGTGACATGCCCACAGGCCATATCCAGTTGTTATCATTGTAGAGCTGTTTAGGATGTCTTGTGGCCTTGTGGCCTCGGAGACGCCCAACTAGAGTTACAGACGTTATTTTGGTTTTTGTGACACAGAAATATTACCGTAACACACAAATTATATGAATACTTAATAGTGGTGGTTCTTCTTGATTTCCTGTTATACAACTCTTATCTGGCACTAGTCTCATGATCTATCCCTCTTGTTTGTGTCTGTTCCCACGGTGCTTTGCTACTGGCTTGCTGACGAGTCAGATTTGGGGAACATTGGAAGGTGGAAAAAAAGCAGATAAAGGTCTTAGGTTCAGACTGCTGCATTTCTCCTTATTGTACCACAGAAGCATGCCAAACCATGTAGCTCAGCCATTTTCAACAGATCCCACATCCCATGCATGTGACGAGGATCAGAAAAACCTGGTCTGGGGTCTGCCAGCTGACCGGCTGGCTGGCTGGCTGACTGACTGACTAGCCAGGAGCCACAATAGGTCTCTCCCCAACCAAATCCTGTTGCTTCAAAACCAACCAACCAGCAGACAGGGGGATCACATGCTGCCTGCTCCTGTTGTGAGAGCATGTCTTTCTCTCTGTCTTTTTTTTGTCAGCCGTTGTTTTGATTGCAGTCTAGATTTATGGAAGGGTTTAAGCCCACTCAGGGAAAGCATAGATGAAGTCATTAGGATGATGTTTTTTGTTTTATGAGAGGTCTGTTTGTGATGGATGTGTGTGGTTTGTTGAATGATGTGAACATTGTGCAGACAAAGAATGGAAATAAACCTTGATTTGAAATATGATGATCACATAAGTAAGTCACGTATGAAGGGAAAAACCATATGTGAAGCTTACATACCAACTGTTTCTAGATCAGTGTGCTGGGTTGTCTCTGTGTCATCCATCATCTCTCCTTTGCTTCTCATATATAATGGCATTAAGACGGTGTGTTTAACAGCTTGCTCAGACGTTGGCGTTATGTCAGCATTCATCTCAGGAAACCACAAGAAGATGCCAGCGGCCCCTCCAGGTTCTATATTCCCCCTCATTATGTGATACGCACAGATGCAACGTAATGGCCTGTGGTGTGTTTTATGGGGACACACGGCATTGTTTCCCTCGTGTGCCACTTTGTTTGTTTATTCGTTTGTAGATCTGAAGTCTGTTAATCTGACTTTACTGATGTGTTTAAGCCCCTAAATGGAGTAGATTTGACACAGACAGACAACGTCAGATGTAATACCTCCTATTTAAAAACATTTAATGAGGATTCTCTTCATGTGCTTTTTAAGAATGAGTGACTTTTTAACACTTGTATTTTATTAAGGAATAGATGGTTTTGGTATGATGATGATGATGATGATGATGTAATGCTGTAGCAGTATAATTGTCCAAACACATGGCTGCTGCTGTACCAGTCCATCCCCTATACCTCTTGTTCTTCAATTTCCCACCGTTTTCTGCTGCTTATCGGGCGGCTGCTTATCGTGCCAGGCACATTTGAGTGAAAAATCAGCCCCACGGCTTGAGGCGAAGCTGCTGGATGAAGCAGATGGTGTAATGACAGAAGTCAAATGTTGATCGCACCATCACTGGTGAAAACCCTGTCCACCTCTGTCAGGCGTCTGAAGGACTGAAGAGGAGGAGGAGGTGGGATGTGAGGGCAGAGAGGAGGTTAAAGGGCTGAGCCCTCTGATGGCCGACTTTGCTCACTCATGCATAGCTAGAACATTAATGGAACAGATTATGCATCTCATAGCTTCAGCATTGGATGGTATATGCCTCTCACTATCCTTTGTTTGAGTGCAGATGGTGAATAAGCATTGACATATTGCATTTTTTCCATGCATGGGATAACACTACTGTGCTCAATAAACGTCATGATATGACCAGCTTACACTGACCTTACTGTTTATATGACCTTTTGAAAACCCTACGTGATTTTCTGAACTAAGCTCCATCCTAAATCTATGACTGACAGACTGTGCTACATGATCTTTACTGTACTGACAGTGGCTTACAGATACACCCTGACAGTCGTCACAGATGTACAACTGAAGCGTTTCATCCAAAAGAAAATTGTTAATCCTCCAGATGCCAGACACAATAGTGGAATGCGGGTCTTCTCAGTTAGTAGGGAGTATTATGAGCAGCACAAACACTAGCTGGCCAAGCAATGAACAGAGGAGAATCCTTCATAACAATATTACTAACAAAAACATGCACGCAAACGCCATGCATTATGGATTTGCAGCAGTGAAGCATATAGGGATATGTGTCTTGCCAAGATGAATTATGTCTGCGACCCCTTGTTCCCTTAGGGACTCATTAGTGTCCATATCAGGAATGTTGGAGAAAAGGCCACCAAAACTTGCTGACCCTCCCTACATGTTTTGTCTACTCGTCTGTCACTGCGTTACAATGGAGGGAATGAGTGCTGGCCAGTCATTAACCCGATGGCCACTGAGTCCAGGGACCAGCAGTGACCCATGGGGTTAACTCAGTCTGTGTTCCCCTCAGCAGGCACAGACAATCGGGACAACTGACCTCTGTGGCAGGGACCGCAGCCTCCAGTGAGAGATAAGAAGGGATTTGGTTTAGTGCCGCCGTGCATACCTCCTTCCTACTGTAGCGAAAAAGAAAGGGCTTGTTTGAATAGATGGACGGGACTGGGTGTGGATGATACAGCCAGATTCCAGACTGCATGCCATCATGGCCCCTGTTGACTTTCTCTCTCTCTCTCTCTCTCTCCCCCCCTCTGTCTAACTCATTGTATGTGTCATGCATCAGACTTGGAAAACGCAGTAGTTCCCCTTTCACTCTCCTGCTTTTGTCACCTCATCATTGCATTTATTGGCTACAGATCAGCAGTGATGAAGCAAATACATCCCTGTTTATGCTCATTTTCACCCCTTTTCTGTTAGATTTCCCTCAGCAACCTCTATGACCCTTCACTGCCTCACTCCATCTTCATTCAAGCAGCAAGTCCTTTGGCTAATCTGAGGTTGCACCCAGTGAATAGATGGGATTATTTTATTGGTTTCAGTGAGGGATTGTTAATTTAGTCATGATGAGCCTTGAAGGTGTTGTTAACTGGTCTTAAAATGTAGGCTAATGTGGCACGAAGCTTCCTCGTACAAACATCTGCGCCCTTGACTGTCAGGGCAAACCAAGGAGCAAATAGTCATCGGATGAGTTGTTTTAAAGCGTAAAAGTACACCGACTTGTTTCTGATAGAGGATGATTGTAATTAACAACTCAAATGGAGCAGAGCCGTGACAGATGTGCCATAAAGTTCTTGGCTTTAATGTGTATGTGTTCATGAACCTCTGAGGCATTGCTGCTGGGGCCAGTATCCTTCACTTAACCTCACCGGCGCACTGCAGTGCTTCTATGCTGTCAAAATTCAGTTCAGTAGCAGGGCTGTTTCAGTGTGGAACAAACACAAAGACTTACACTGTGAAGTTGACTATTACCCCTTTGATTGTTTTGTGTTTCTGTCTTTGTTCACAGAGAGGAACGCGTAGGATTTCTTGCCATCGGTCTTTTTTGCAGGAAGGAACTTTCTCCTAAACATTCCCTTATCAATTGTGAGAAAGTGTCTGTTTTTCTGTTGGTTCCTTTCATGTTGCCAGCTCACTCACATGAGACAAATGAGAAAGTCTAGTCACGGTCTGCAGTCTGTCATTGTGTTTCTTTTTAAAGTGCTGATGAGACGTATTGTAGGAGGATGTTGTTCTTGTTTGTGTTTCAACTTGTCCATAAATCACATGATAAAGAGTTTAGTTGTCGTGGGAATCCCCTAAACCATAACAAAACATTTTGCACTTCTATTTTCACTTCATTTAAAAGTGGCGTGATGTGATGTATTATTCTGATTGTGTAATTTCATTTGACAGCAGCAGAAAGCGACAAAAATAAGTCATGATAGCCTTCATCTAAGAGTTCATAGCTTAAATTTGAAACATTATATGGTGGCATTGAAAATATAAATATTTTGTTTCTTTTTTCGGCTCAGATTGTACTTTTGAATTATGCACACGATTAAACTGGAACATGACTATGCTGAAGCACAAAACTGCCCGTACATGATGTTGC
The DNA here is from genome assembly GCA_036025115.1 of Ambassis agassizii. Taxonomy (NCBI): domain Eukaryota; kingdom Metazoa; phylum Chordata; class Actinopteri; family Ambassidae; genus Ambassis; species Ambassis agassizii. The sequence goes on from JAVQJX010058006.1 coordinate 9,873, forward strand.
CTTTGGCCTATTCTTGTAACTTGCTGTTAGTGAAGACAAAGTAGCCTGTAACTATTTTAGACAAGCATGAGATACTGGAGTTACTGGTGTGTACGGGAAATCATTTTTAGTTGAAGGGAAGGCTGAAGCAGAAAGGGAGGCTGAACTGTGCATGGCCGGCGGTCGGTCTGGCCTTTCCTTGTACTCGGGGCTCCAGCAGCGGTATGATGTGTTTAAGGAGCACCGGCCCAGCCAAGCAGACCTAATTCAAAGCTAGAGTTGTATATTCCATTTCACTTGGGTTTTTTTTCCCTCCCCTTTTCTTTTTGCATCATTTTGACTAGCCTTCCTTTTATGTGATTTGTAAAGGCTGTTGACGGAGGATAATGATCTAGAGTGACAGTGGCCTGATTTTTTTTTTCTTTTCTCTTGCTTCCGTAATCACACTGTCTGTCACTGTTGAGGAGATCAGCTGCTCCCCTCCTCCCCCCCAAGTGTATTGAAAGCTGCTGTGGATGTTTGGAGGTTAGCCGCAGGGGGGTGGGATGCTGTTGGATCCAGAACTAGAGAGGCACTGCTGAATGCTAGACTTTATATGGGTTTAAAAGAAGACAGAGCAAAGAAAAGGGAGATTACATAACACAGAGGAACAGTGTCCCAGACACTCTATTAGGATCCCAACAAGAGATGGCTGTGTATGTAATACTTACAATGCCCAACAGCTACGTTGTGTCTCCATTCACTGCTTACCTTCCCCAGGCTATGTTTACTGGAAGCCGTTGGAACCTCTTTGAAATGTAAACAGCACTGTAGGGCCACATACAGTTCAACACTGTGAGCTGTGTGGTGGGCCTTAGCCAAAACACAACGAACACACAACTGCAGGATACATAGCCAGGTGCTGTAGATCTGACCAGGAGCAGCTGTATAATTACACTGTTCTCATCTGTCAAGATAATCTGTGTTTGGGAGGAACACACCAAACACCAAAGGACAGAGGTCACAGCAAGCTGCCAACCTGGTGACAGATATTTTACATCACTTTTAATACAGAAAGTTAGCTTCTAGTCATCTCAGCGTGCAAAGCTCTGTTATCTTATTGTGGTGATATCTGACATGATCTGAGGGAGGGCTAAGGGAGATATTTGTTATTTCATTTTGAATAATTTCCACTGAAAAGCAGTCTGCGGTCTCTGAGGAGCTGTCCTGCTTTTCCCTCTGTTCATGCTGAGCCAGTTCCCGGATTATTTCTTGCTGCTTTTTTGTTGTTGACTTGACATGAATTGCTGCTTCACTATTGATTGGTCACCAACGCAGTAATTTTTTTGTTGTTGTTGTAAACATGTGAACAAAGAACACTTTTCTTAGAAAAAGAAACCTGCTTAGCCATATGCCTCTGCTTCATAGGATTGTGCCCCAGGAGCCTCATGCTGGACTGTGCCTCTTATTGATTTAATATTGAATAGCATTACTGCCTGCGGTTTCTCAGGGATGATAGTAATCCTAAGAATTCAAACACTTCAAGGTCAGGCTCAAACAAACTCCAACAAAGTGCCAGAGGAGTATTTGTATCTCATATTAACCAGACAGTTTGACTAAGATATCGTTTGCAGCAGCACCAGCCAGGGGAGTCATTCATCTAATCAAACCTCACTGGATGTAATGTTAGCAATAAAGTGAAATGAAAACAAGACTTTCCTTTTTTAAACTTGGTGCGAGTTATTCTGCTGCCAGCGAACGGTGGTGGTGGTGCCATCTCAGTGACATTCTTCAGAGCCTGCTGCAGTTTAGAGATAAGGAAATAAGAGTTATAGGGAAATCTGTGCTTATTTGGCATGCAGTTGTAAAGTTGGGCCAGCACTGTAATTGAGGACAAACATGTAAAATAACAGAAACAGAATCCTGTTTTTATGTCACCCTGAATTGCATAAATATTAATGTCAATTTACTTCAGTGAAGAAAAAGCTGTCCAGTAGAGACATTTTCCTGCTTTTTTACCCCACCCCCCTTTCCTCTTACACTCCCCCTCCTCCTTTATAAAAGCCCCTCATCAGATCGTTGGCATCAATCATTCCTAAAGGTCAAAGGTCCCTCGATCACTGGAGGCCTTCATGTCAGGACAGATCAGTGCACTTGGCTTCTGGTGGAAGGAATGAATTCATCTGCACTCATCTCTATGGACACATCTCAGCATTTAGCATTCAGGAAAAGGGGGGGTTAAAGAAGGTGCAACGAGGTGGGAACAGAAGGACATGATGTTGAAAGGGGGAAAAAAAAGAGCAAAAAACAATCATGTCCTACTTCCCATTAACACTTTTTATGGCTCGTTTGCATTGTATGCACATAGAAATACCTATTGACTGGAGGAATGGGATGTGTGTATGTGCTAGAGTGTGCTTTTTTCCCCCTGGTTAATGGCAGCTGACGCCTCTCCAAATCAGTGAAATCAAAGATGTGATGATGAGTGGCAGGGAAGAGCGATGCCAATTCTGAAACCTTGTGATGATGTGGTGTGTCATTTACATTAGGAAGACAAAAGCTTAGGGGCTGTCAAATGTAACATTTGCGTGTGTTATGCAAAGGTGTGGGTGGCTCTCAGTGGGAGGTTAGACTTTTACACCCTTTTAGCTGCCACACCTCCTTTAAACACGCCCACCGCATGCCATGCCAGCTGCAGCTGTTGTGCCTCAATGCTAGAGATGTAGAAAATTCCTCTCACTCTGCAATTAGAGCTGAAGATTGCTGAATAGCGCACATTGCAATGTCCTAAAATTGCACTTGGTCCCCTTTCTACTCCAGAGTAAATAGAAACTGATGAGAGTGAATTGTGAATAAAGCGTCCCCGTCTGTCTGTCAGTTGACAGATTGTGTTTTGTGCAAGCTGCTCCTTGTGATGTGCTGTTACTGCCGTTAAAGAAACTAAAGGGGTGGAAAAGGGCCTCATTGATGGGGTGGGTTTCTCATGCCTGACTGAGAATGTTCGCTTTCCAACGAGTCAAGTGGTGCATTGTGATCCCAACCAAAGAAATGCAAATATATAGAACAGATGTACTACTTCTTTTTTTCCTCCGTTTGTTGGCTGGAGTAATCCCTCACTCTGGTGGAGATTGTGTTGGGTGCAAGACTAAAGTGTTAACAAGGGAAAAGCCATGTCACCCTGGCACATGTGATGGCTGCCTGCCTTTCAGTGCCTTTCCTCAATAAGGCTAGATGCTCGGGATAGATAAATGGAGGCTTTTGTGGCCTTTGCCAGAGGGAGAACCACACAATGAAGGACACACACAGAGCAAGGTCTTTTCCAGAGAAAACAGCTAAAAGCAGCATTTCTGCACTCCCTCCTCCTTTCTCTCTCTTTCACTCACCCCTTCACTTTCTCATGTCTCTCACTCTTACACATTCACTCCGAATCTTTGCCTCCTTCGTGAGAACTGAACCTTGCTCCCATAACGTTTCCATAAACGGGCTGAGGGAATGGAAATAACTCGGACCATTTCCCATTGCCTCCCTCTATCCACTCTCCCCCACTCGCAGTCTCTTTACAGGGCTGTGGACAGTACTTAAACACACTTCCCTTAATGATGCACAGTGTTTTACACTGCTCTGAGCACTCGCAGAGTGCAGCTCATACGCCCTGGTCACAGCAGCCTTAATATAGCCCTGCTACTGCTACTTCATCAGGCATTACTAGGCCCCTCCACTAACAGGACTGCTTTGAACAGGATGGAGGTCAAATTGGCCTGCTGCCTGGGATTTCAAGTACCTCTGCACATCCTTCAATATGGCCAGGACACACCGCCTCAGAATTACTAGTTATTGTGCTTCTGTTCCACTAAAACCTCTTGTTATTCAGCTTCTCTTCCTTATTTCATTCTTCTTTTAGATTATTTTTTACCTCTCAGTGTGGTCATTACTCCTCAGTCCTTCCTTCTCCTCTCTCTGTTTGTATTTCTCCTTTCCTCTCCTTCCTCTTTTGTGACTCTCGTCCTATTGTTGCCTTAACTGTCACCGTGTGGCTGTCTGGGTCTTTTACATGTACATTTGCATGTCGGTAGTTGCCTACATCTGCAGGCCATCCTGCCAGCACTGGGCAATCTCTCTCTCATGTGGGTGGCTGCTCTGGGAACAGATGTTTTTGATGCCACTTGTAGGGGGAAAGCTTTGAAAAGTGACTCCATAAAAGAGGTGCCAGCTGCATGACAAACCAGGGCTGCCTAGTTCTCAGGAATTCTGTCAGAGCCATTTCTCTCTGTGCTCTGGAAACATTGCCTGTGGAGAATAAGAAGAGTTTTCACTTAATCAGACTGTTCCCTTTGGAGAACTTCATTAATTACAGAAGGAAGTTGCTCTACTGGAACATATGCTCCAGATGGCCACGGACTTCACTTCGAAAAATATTCTTTTTTAGTTTATCTCATGTGTTTCTTTTTTCAGTCGTGTAGGTGTAGTAGACTTTCATTGTGAATACTTGCAGCCTGTCAACAGGTTGATACACAGATGGTTTTAACTCTTTTCTTACAGCCTGTGTTTTCGTCATGTTGCTTTCCACTTCTCTGGCCAGCTGTGGTGCAGACATCTGGCATCCTCTGCGGTCATCTAAAAACACTGGCAACTTTGCCTGTACTGCTGTTAACGATATGGTTTCCAATGTCAACTTTCCTTTGCTTCTTGAATGTCTGCTGCTCACATTCTAATGCAGCACCCCTGATCTGGCATCCAGCACACTCTCCCCTGCCAAACTCCCAATGAAAAACAGTTCTCTGGTCAGACATTATTATTCACATGCTAATTTTAGCCCCTGCAATTATCAGAAACCCTTATTATGTGTCTTATAAATGAAGCATGTCATCTGTGCTGCACACAAAATGTGCAGAGCCGGAACTGTCAGTGTCTGCCAACTTCTGCCAAAGTATAGTTTGTAAGTATTGGTGCCCCAGGAGTAATGATTCACAGGTTAATGAGAGACTATGTTCGGAACTGCAGAATATAAACAAAATAAGACATCACATGGTAGCGGCAGTGTGTTAAAAATCTAATCCTGGTTTGCTCTGCATTGTGATTACTGTAAAGGAAAGCAGCTTGTTTATGAACAGAAAAATCACTTTATTTCAGGCCTATGCCAATAAGCAATATTTAGTTGTATGTGGTTTTGAGTACTATACTCTTCATTCATCTCCATTATAGGCTAATGATTATGGATGTTACATTCTTATGGCCTCAAACTGCCTGAAGCAGCCTTGTGTCTTTCCCTGAATCACTCATCTCTGCTCTGCTCTCCTTTCCCCCCCTCAACTTTCCATCTTTGTTCCGAAGGGAGGTCTTCTGTCACTCAATGCTGTCATAAGCAGAAAAAAGTTGCCTAGCAACAACATAGAGGGATGCTGTTTACTCTCCACCCCCCTCACCTCATGTGCCCACTGCCCCCTTCTCTTTCACTCTCTTCCTCTGTCGTAGAGATGGAGTGGCATGGGTGGAGGCAGCACAGCTCTCTGGTGAATTCAGACAGAACAAACTGGAAGGAGGAGAAAAGGTGGATACAGTCAAAGAAGAGGAAGGGGGTGTGTAGGGGAGAAGTGAATTTCTGAGAAGCTGTGTCTGCCTGTTGCCTGCCAGCTGCTATTCCTGCCTTCCTCCCTGCAGGAGGAACAGACCATTTCACAACCAGCTCCCGTTCCTCTCTGCATAACTAAGAGAAACCTGTCTTACCACAGCATGCTGTTATCAGCAGGACTAAAAATACTGGACAGCAAATGCATCACATGCCGGGCTATCATCACACCCTCAAAACAAAGGGCTCAATCTAAGCGGATACAGGTGCCCTTCTTTTTCTCTGGATCATTAAATGTTCCCCGGTGGAAACAATCAGGCAAATGTCTTTGTTCCTTACCACATTATGCAGTTTTAAACTCGTTTACTGTAATTACATTCTGTAGCAAGCCTCAATGGCTTCCACACAGCCATGCTAAGTAGAGTTGTCTTTTTAAGTTTCCTGCAGAATGACAAGAGTCACCCTCAAGGTTGTGACTGAAAATGAAAAAAAGCTCCAGACAAGGTGTAGAAAATCACTGCTCAATGTATTTTAATAAAACTAATGTTTGCACAAGGATTCCACTGAGCTTCTGAAAGATTTCCCTACTTTCCAATGTGATTAAAAAAACAGTAAACAATCCTACTCTTACGTATCAGAAGAAAGTTATCTTTGAATGATCAAGTTTTTTCTAACTTCAGAGAGTCTTGGAAGGCATAACAGCATATGTTCGTTTTATTTGGGTGTTCAGTATGTTACACAGTTACACAGTCACAATTTAGGCAAACAGAGATCAGCAGAATTTTTTTTCTCCCATCATAATGCCACAACAGAAACTGTGCAAGTGTTTCATGTCTCTTTGAATTTGTCTGACTAAAAGAAAAGGCAGCAAGAACAACATCCTAAATGTGCTTTTTGGTTTCTTCATGTTGCATTTGAAACATGATGCATGATGGATGTTGTTTTAGTGTTTGTGAATGTAGGTCGTCCTGGATGTGTAGTTTGTGGAATGACTACCCTCGGCATGTAAATTACCCATCAGACCCAGTCGTCCATGTGCAAACGAGCAGCGTTAGTGGGACGACTGTGTTTCTCCGCAGACCCTGCTTCACACATGTGTAGGCTGATGAATAGTTTGTGTGTTTGCTGGGATGCAGAGACAAGAACTCTTAAGTGTTACCTCCTGGGGCTTCCCACTCTTCAAATAAAACTCTTTTTTTCCTTCCCCCTCGTCTCAAATCAAAGCTTGAGAACCTGCCTGCAGAGGCTGGATCAAAGCAGACTGTGGCACAAAGACCTGTACTCTGTGCCATTCATTCAGCTTGATTAAAGTCTGTCATTTCCTGCTATTAACGCGTTCCTACCTCCAACCAGAAACAGACATCGCAAACTAGTCATCAGGAAGTGGCTCGAATGACACTGTTTTTCTGTTTTCCAATTAACCCCTCTTAAACTCAATTATGTTGCATTATACAAAAAGGGGAAAATAAATAATCAAAAGAACTGTTCTTTTTTAAGCTTTATGTGTCCAATACAGACATCATTGAAACATACAGTAGAGTCTCTACACACTGCATTTCAGCCACAAACCTGGAAAATATATAAGTTAGGATATAGATATAGAAATTTATAGACAGGCCAAACCGTTCTGGAGACTCCCTGAGGGTAACACAGCTACTGTGGAGCTCCCCAGAGAACCAAAGAGACCTTCAAGTTTTATTATCCTGTTTGCGTCACTGCTGCCAATAACAGTGCTGAAATGATGGTTGGTATAGCAACATCACTTTGTTCTGTGTGACATACAGATTGGCCTGATAAATCTGTGACTTCACTGCCCGTCTATTTCTGCGTTTTCCTATTTTTTTAAATGTCGGCATGTCACTCAAGTTTCCTCTTGTGCTGGGAAAGTGTGCCTGTGTGTGTGTGTGTGTGTCGTCAGCAGACAAAAAATCCTAAAAGTACATTTCAGTAACCACAATCTGTCTCAGTTCCTCCAACAAAATCATCTGAGCAACTGATCAGTTATACCGCAATGGCATATGTTTTTTGATATCTGATGTTAAATCTTACAGCTGACTTATCTGCAGCCATGCAGGCACAGAATGCCCACTGGTCAGCTTTCTCTCAGCAGCCATGGTGAGTTTAAGTATAGCTTTTATCAGAAGATGTGAGGCAGCACATCCGTCAGTCTTTGTCGGTTCTATCTCTTTGTCCCAGTCTGCATGTAGAGCCTTAAATCTACAGCTGTTTGCAGCAAAGCACTGGAGAGTAGTGTCCTGCAGAGTGTCCTTTTTCATACATTTTTCTTTGGACCATTTCAGCCTCCATACCTCCCTGCTGTCAGTAGCTCCAGCATCTACTGAAGGTAAAATATATGCAGTGCTTTAGCATATGGTATGTGGATAGAAGGATTATCAGTTTTGAAAGATGGGCAGTTCCCCATGTCTTTCTCCCCTTATCTCAGCATGTTTAACGTGGTCATGGTTGCTGGCGTTGTTTGCCTGACAGACCTTTGTACCAGGCTGCAGTTCATAGGACAGGGAATGGATAAGTGGATTCCTCCATCTCCCACTGTTCCAAATGTCAGCTATTGCAAGGAACTTGGAAGGTCACAGGCGTGACCTGGGGATCTTTTCCTGAGAACAATAGCTTTTCCCCCCTCTTTTTTTCCCTTGTCCTTCCTGTCAGCTAGAGAAGCTTTGAATGTCATGGTCCACCCCCCCCCCCCTTCCCCCCTTACCACCACAACACTACCCCCACTACCCTCAGTCAGCATAGCCACCTACTTTTCCTTACATATGCTAATACTGCAGTCTCATTCAGCTGTTGGTGGCTTTGTCACATGGGGTGGGTTGTGTGCATTAAGGGGCAGCTGTATGCATTTCACTAAATTGACTCCCCAATGGCTGCCAGACTTTTACTCTGTCCTTCTTTTTCTTCTATCTTTTTGCATTTTCTTCCAAAACGAGTGACTGGATGAAGCAACAGGCAGGAAGAGTTGTGGTGCTATTGTTTACTTTGGAGGCTTTCTGCTGTGAAGTGTGGTGGATTTCTCCTTCCTTTTGTGTGTGCGTTCGTTGGGTGGCTTGTGCTCAACAAGTGGCTGATGGATTTAATGCTCTTGGATAGCATCTCCACAGTGGGCTCATTACCACAGTGGCTCACAGGACTCTGTGTCCTCTGCTCTTAGGATTTATGGCTCTGATGAAAAGGGACTCCCTTAATCAGGTAAGGAGAGCAAATGTCGATGTGTAATGTTTGTTTTCATGTTGTGAAATGGAAAGGTGTAAAGGCTAAATAATTCACATTTATCTTGCATCACAAAGGGGTCTTGGTTTCAGACAGTGATGCTGTATGTTTGTGTAGCCTTGCCTGTGTTTTGTATCGATGGAAGAATTTGTATTTCAGGGCTGATGTAGCACATAGAGTTCTTGTGAGATGAATAAATGGGTGATTCATCTGCGTTCACTCCTGTCCTCCCAACAGTTATCTTCCCTTCACAACCTCCGCTTGACCAAACCTAATTCTGTGTCAGCTGTGGAGCTTGCAGCTGCTACCTAGAGGTCCAAATTATCTCACTTACGCCAGATTTCTGTCAGCAACACCAGGCCGAGCGTAAAGAAACCAAAGTTTGAAAAGAAAAGAAAATGACAAAAGCTAAAAGTGAATACAGGGCGGGAGAGATGGTCCGGAGCACTGACACATTCTGACGTCTCTCAGAATGTATAACTGCTGTTCCCTAGCTGATATGTGTGAATGCGTCATTGTGCTGATTCTTCATCTTAACATGGTCACTCAGCTACTTGCCTCTTTTGCAGCTCTGTTTCTTAGTGATAATGTGACTATTTGACTGACCTCCACAGAGGAACAGCGCGGCTGTTTTCAGAGCTTTCAATCGGAAATCCTCAAAACTCTTTTAACAGCTTTCCCTTTAGCTAGATGAGAGCGTTCTTCCCACCACAAGAAGGGCGAGTGCTCTCTGCCGACAGGCTGTCATTGGTATGGAGGGAGCTGGGAAAGCAGCAGGCTGCTGGGAAGAAGCAGAGGGGGGGTATGCGCTGATGGAAATAGGTGGTGGTTTATACTGGAGGCCTGCTGGGCCACATCAACCCTGCACGTCCATTTCTGTCTCCCCATAGCAGTGAGGGCCGGTGTGGCTAGGCCCAGTTTGGGGGACAGATGGTCCCTTTTGGAGAAGGGCCACAGCACAGTGCTCTCTGTCCGTGGGGCTCCACAGGAGCAGCCAAGAACAAACACAGTCTCCTTCTGTTGGGAACATTCAGGAGCTTCGGTCTGTGAGACCTGAATAGAGAGTGACATCTAAAACTATGCATGTGTGTCCTGGGTGTGATACTAATGCTAGTTCTAACATAACGTTAACTGACATTCAACTAAGTGCTTCGTGATAATGCTACGTCACATTTCTAATAACACAGTAGTCCATTAGTCGTATTATCTGGTGTTCATTAATATTGCATCCGAACTGGGACTCTCTGTTTTATCCACAGCCAAATTTACAATGTCACTTAAATCTTTTAACTCTTCTCTCTCACTCTTGTTTACTGCGGCTCTCTTCTTCTTTGTTCTCATTTGAATACACATGGAGAATCTGTTATCCTGTCTATTTTAATTCTCAGATCACCCTGAAACAACTAAAGGACAATGGCAGTGTGCTGCCTGGCAGGCGCTGGGCAGATAGCCAGCTGGCAGGGCAGCAGGGTAGGAGACTCCCATTTTCAGTAGAACCAGGAGGAGGCCTGTCTCTCTCCTGTACTGCATACAGCAGCCTGCACTACCTCTATTATACTGTGTCTTCAGTCCAACTAAAGAACAGAGGCTCTTTTCTTTTCAGAACATAACTTTGAGGCATAGCTCACCTCCACATCTTGTCAATAGGATTATTTGACACTACCATCAGCGCTGTGACTGCGGTTAAGCTTTCACTTGATGGATTACTGTTGGTAATTATGTTAATCTTGGCACATAAAGGTCATCATTCCAGAGCTGCAGCGGTAATTTTTATTTTTATCAATGGCTGTCAACCTTGTGCATTATCTGGCATCTGGAATTTATAGGGTGTCTTTTATGTTTGCACAAGAAATAATATTACAAATCACTCATGAAGTGAAGGCAGGCATCTGACATGTTAAAGCAGTTTAAGAGTATATTTGTTTGTCTTCGATGAGTGTTTTAAAGCATTAATGCTACTAGGTTAAGAAGCATAAATTCTTTTTGCACCCTGTGTGACAACAGAGATGAAAGATATGTGCAGTCATGTCATGAGGATCAGTATACACATAATTGGATCTACCTTGACTCCCCCTTTTTCTCAAGTTCAGAGCACTTTCTTCTGGCAGAGCTGCCTTCTTTGTCTTTAACAAAGCATATGGTAGATATTATGAGATTTTGAATGTGCACAGGAAGCAAAAAGAATTTTACCATTTCGCAGTTTTCTGTTGGGTAAACACTTACTGCGCTCTGAACCAAGTAAAATGGAATCAGAACATGGATGACCCGTGTGCTTCAGACTCAGCTGTAGCCAGCACATTCCAATGGAGCTACAGCTATAGCACAAAAGGAGAGCAGACTGATACCGGTGTAGGAAAACGGGCTCATGTTCATAAGCTGTCTCCGTGATAAGACCGGGGCTAGAAATAACCGTTGGTCCACAAAGTCCACAACAAAGCAAACACCTATCTTTTGTTTAACTTTACATGTGAGTGTATAACTGTTGACAGATGAGGTGTGGTCAGAGGGCAGTGAGTGCTGTAGCTGCAGGGCAGACATTGTATTCCAGCTCCAGTCTTAATATCTATGCTGTTCATTTTTCCTTAGCTTCTTATGGAAGTATGGAAGTTATACGGTGTTAGTGATTTCCTTTATGCAAATAGTCCCATCTGGTCTTCTCCATCCAGAAATAAAACAGGTGAATGGAGGTTTTAGTTGAGTTATACATATACAAATGAACACAGAGCACAAAGAGGTGTTTGTTGACAGGGTTCTGCAGACACTATTGCTTTGCTTTGCACTCAGGACACTGACTGGGCATCATGGAATTTTGTCATTTCCCACAGTGCATTGGTGCATGTCAGTGTCGGGGGACTAAGGAGAGGGTGAGGGTATATGTTTGCTCTGTGCTGTCTGACCTCCTTTTTTATCTCTTCTACTGATTGTTCTCCTGCTGTTGGGTCAACTCTGGTCTGTGTGCACTGAGATGTAAACACAAAAGACTCTAATCGTCTCTTAAATCCTGCAGAAGAAGCTGCTTCAGTTCAGATCACTGCGCGCACACACACACAGTCTTCTCTTTTGCAGCATTTTCTGTATTCAGTCAATATCTTTTCAGTTGTTGGCATGAGCTCACTGTGTGTGTTTGCGGCCAGTTGCAGGTAAATTGGATCGTGTCAGAACAGTCAGTGGTGGGGACACAGTGCTCTGCTTTTAGTGGCAGATTGTAGCCTGGAGGAAGGATGCAGTGCACATGAGGATGGTCAATGAGAGATGAGGTGGCAGATGAACACAAACATGTAATGAGGCTAATTGTACATTCAGAATGTTCTCATGGGCAATATGACAGGTTTGCAACTAATGAGCACAAAGCCAGAACTGGAGCTTTTGGGTTTGCTGTGCATACAAACTGTCCCTGATAGAAACAAAAAAAAATATTGTATTACACTACACAAGATTCAAAGATTCATTCAAAGCGTTTATCGTAAAATGCACAGTAAGGAAACAGGTTTCCCTGTACAATGAAATTCTTACTTTGCCGTCCAC